>JAADYG010000016.1:0-112131 GCA_023338115.1 Phytopythium boreale
AAGCGCGGAAAAAAATGCTGCCATCGTCTCAAATACGATTTGAGGAGTATTTGGGCCGATTTTGAGCGTTGTAGAGTTCCTATTGGCTGATTTTCGGGCCAAAATTGCGACCTCATTTACTTTTGGCCAGGACTGTAATACAGTCCACATTCTTCACCTCATCAACTGCACTCACTTTTCAAATCAACCAAAGGCGTGGTGTCGAGAAGTGGAGACGATGGACCGGCTGCGGATCGAGGCGGTGGCACGCGCGCCGGCGGAGCGGCCGGACCGCGACGCGCACGGCGAGGAGGAGAAGCAGGAGGCCGCGGTCGACCGGGCAGCGGCCGTCGGCGTGCCTCTGCGGGACCAGGAGCGCTCGCAGTCGCGCGAGAACCTCGCGGAGCTGCTGGCGCGCGACTCGGACGACGCGGAGGACGCGGAGCAGCAGTTCGACGGCCACAAGCACACGCTTCATCACTGTAGCAGCGTAACGATCGCGATGATCGCCAAGTCGACGTCCATTCCTCCGCCGCCGGCCGCGACGCGATCGCTTTCGGCGGGGAGCGGCGGGCTCTCGGCCTTGCTCAGCGCGGCGACCGGCAGCATCAGCATCACCCCTGCCGCTGGAGGCGCGTCGACTAGCGGTACGAGCTCCTATTCAAAGCCCGACGAGCTGATTGTGCTCGTGCGAAAGCTGTGCCAGCGGCAGCGGCTGCGATCAGAGGAGCGCGCGTTCGTCCGGGACGTGGAGCAGATCCTGGCGCTCCTGCAGCGCCCGGCAGCGCCCGCATCCGTCTCGTCGTCACGCTCGCCCTTGGCGTCTAGTCGGTCGGAGCGCGTCTACAGCTCCACGAGCTCCAGCAGCGACGTCGGCAGCTCTACTATCGATGGGAGCGAGCTGTCTGTAGCTATCTCTGAAAGCAACATCGGGACGACACCTTCAAGCGCCCCGCTACTTCTCTCGCGATCGTCATCTGTGCCGTCGGTGAATGCGTTGTCAAGTACCAGGAAGCGGACATCGCTGGATGCCGCGGACATTGCCGCGCTCTTTGACTGCATCGCCGACCTGTTTGACCACCGCAATGCTGATGTGCGCGCGCTCGCGTTTGAGGTGGTGATTTTGTGCACGCGGCGCTACGGAGGGTCGCAGCTGCCGCCAGAGCTGCGCCGTCGGGTGTTCCGCCGGATCGAGACGCACAAGAAAGACTTCCAGTGGCGCCAGGCAGCGCTACGTGCACTCACGGATGACGGCCGCGATCTTGAGCCGTTCCGTATCGAGCTGGGGTGGCTGCTCCTGCAGCTGCTCGAGCAGTCGACTGCCCAGCACGACTTGCTGCTATTTATTCAGGATGTACTGCACCAGAGTCCAGGCGCGTTGGGAGCTGAAGCTGTGACGGCAGTGACAAACATCGTGTGTGCGCGGTGCGACCACGCGTGGAGCCGCGGCGACATTGACGCGTGCAAGCGATACTTTGGCTTCTTCCACGTGTTGGCGGTGACCAACGGGTTGGAGCTCGTTGCCAGCTCTTCTGGCTGCCTCCGATCGCTGTGCTACCTCGTCAATGCTGACGGCCACGGCACGTGGTCGATAATGAAGCTGCTGCTGAACGGCGCTGCTGGCTTCCACGTGCTACGCGGACTCTTGCACTTGCTCGAAAATCCCCACTCGCACTCGCAGTGGGTACTACGTGGCGCGGTGTTCTTTGTCGGCATGTCGTGTTGGGGCTCGCAGCGAATAGCCAAGTTTGACGACGTCAAGTGGGCGCCGGCGCTGCTGGCACTCGAGAGCGTTCTCGAGTGCAACAACGGCGTCGTGGTGTTTGAGGTCATTCTGGCGCTGCAGCGCCTGATAAAGAAATTCGGTCCAGTCAGCAGCGAAAGCAACAATGCGGCAGCAGGGTCAACGGCCGGAAGCAACAGCAACAATGGCAATGGCAATCGACGGATCGTCGTGGAGTGGAGCATTATCCTGCGAATGTTTCACGCCTTGCGACCGTGGCTTTCAATGATCGAAGAGGACATGGCTGGACCCGAGAACGCTGGGTTCACCGATCCTAGCCGCACGGCGGGTAGCATGGATGTGATGCGCGATGTCACCCTGACCCCTGGCAGTTTTTCGGCCAGCAGACAGCGTCCACTGTCCGTGACCATCCAGCAGACAAGAATGCCGAAAGAGCTCTTGGACACGTTGGCGCTTGTTGAAGACCTCGTGGCACGCGGGCACTTCGCTGGTGACACCGGCGATTTTTTTCACGTGTTCGAAGAGTATCTCCCCCATCTTTCGACGTCGTCGAAGCTGTTTTTGCTGCGCTACCGCGCGGACGCGGCCCATCCCGGGTACGACGCGCATTGGATCCAGCACCTCGCCTCCTTGCTGCGAACATTCTTTGTCGATGAAAGCATACCTGCTGAGGTGCGCCTTGAAGCGCTCGGCGTGCTTGAAACAAATCTCGCGATTAGTCGCCACGTGAGCGAGGACCGCGTGATCGAAGACGTGCTGATCCCGACGCTCGATCATGTCTACGATGACCCGCTCGACATCGTGCGCTTCCGCGGCGTCGAGTTGCTAATCAGCGTGGCGCGTCATCTGGATAGCATGAAGTTCGAGTTGCTGCTGGACATTTTGGCGACGGCAGTGACGTTGGCGCGGTTTGATGACGCGCAAGAGCACGCGATCGCGGGCATTGCCTCGCTGTTTGCCTCGTGGTTTGATCACTTGCCATCAAGTCGCGCGCTCCGCATGTATGAGATCCTAACGAGCACACTCGAAACCCACCGCAACTGGCACGTTCGTCACACAGCACTCTCGTGTCTGCTGTGCGTGTGCGAAGCCACATCGGATTTCCATTTGCAATGGAGAAGCGGCGGTGTCGACGACGGTAGCGTTGACACCAAGGAGGGTCAAGCTTGCGAGATCCGCAAGTCGCGCTTCCTGTTCTGCGCGCGCGCAGCCGTCCCGCGGACTGCTGTGCTGACGGGGAGTATCGTGCCGATCGGTCGTGGTCTTCGCGCGCTGCTGACCCTGGTGAGCACGGAGACCAATGCAACACTCTTCCGGATGGCAGTTAGTGGCCTTCAGCGTATGCTGGCGAACCGCAGCGTGCTGTGCGACGTGGACATTAGTGAGGTGGCGCTGAAAGTGATTTCAAGCATCAGCTATCGGGCGTTTGGACGCACAGCAGTGACAAATGAGGCGGCGCGTCTTCTCCGAGGTGCAAGTGGGAATAGTGCCGGGAATCAAGATGATTCGTGGGAGGAGCAGACCGGTCGCGTGATGACAATGACGACTGACGCCGAGATGGTGAGGTGCATTTACGCCGCGACACGACACCTTCAGCCTGGTGATGCTAGCTCCACGCTCGGCGCCGGCATGCTGTCGGCGGCGACGTTGCTGTCCAAGACGTCATTCCTTGTGCTCGGTATGGAGACATTGGCTCTCATTGGCAGCTATGCGACGGAGTTACACAGCGGTGCACTGCAACAGCTTGTGCGGTGCTTTTTGGATGCCATCGCCATCTCTCGCGTTGTAGTCGCAGAAAAAGACTTTTTCGGAGAAACCGCGACGTCGTCGTCATCTTCTGACAAGAATTCGGGAGCTGAACTCGTCGTATCTTCCCGCGGTCAGGGAGATGGCGGCTACAGAAGTCATGGCACGGTGGCAATACCGGTGCCCCATGCAAACGTTGCGCCAGAATCGGCCTCTGCGGGTCGTGGAAATGGTCCTTCAGGTGATGTTGGTGCTCGAGGCGAAAGCTTCGCGCCTGAGTCAGCGCTGGGCTTTACCGCGCGCGTCTTCTCGCGCTTCCACCCGGGCGTGACGCCGCACGGCGGATTTTTCCACTCGTTCACTGGATCGACGGGAAAAAGCGGGAGCGATGTCGCTGAGAGCAAGACGACCAGCCCAAGACGTCGGGAGGAGCGAGCTCGGATGAATGCAATGCTGCGCCGGCTGTTCGAGCAAGAGTCCAAATTGATTCACACCGCTGCGAATACGTTGAGTCTACTGGCGTTCAAGACACCAAGCGTCATTGACACACAAGTTCACGAGGTTACGCAAGCGTCGCGGTCGTGTTTCATGACCATCGATGGAGACTTTCGGGCGGACGTCTTCGCTGTCATTGTGGAAATGCTCGGGAACCTCGTGTCGACAATCCGCAAGGTGAGCCCGGAGCAAGCAGTGGAGATGGTCGAGCTGCTGCTTCTCGGGTTTGAGTACGCCAAGTCGAAGCACGTAGCGTACCTGTCGTTTCGACTGCTGTGTCAAGTGATCAGCATAAGCTCAGCCCGCGACCGGATCCGCTTAGCGTCGATCGCATTGCCCGCTCTACAGCAGTGCGCACGGCGTGCGAACTCGTTGTTGCTCGAGTCAGCGATCGACTTCCTCATGTGCCACGCGTACTCACGGTCATCGCTGACCCCTGCTGCCCTGTGCAACAAGCGTGGAGAGACCCAACCAGCCGACGGACCGGATGTGACGTCACGTTCATGGATGCACAAGAACGCGCTTTTGACAGTATCCACATCGCAGGCGAGGGGAACGGCTACTTTGACGGTTAGACGCGCTACGTGGACGAGTACTTGGCGACTGAGCCCTGGGGAAGACATGCTGGCAGATCCGAATTTCGCGGAGCTTATCACCGGGATTGCGGCCAGTGGCAGCGCAGGAATTCCTGGGACTTCGAAAGCTATGACAGCGGAGAGCCCCTTCGAGTCTCTTAACGAGTTTGCACGGCCATTTGATGCCGGAAGGGCTGACCGTGTAGATCACCACCCGACGGAAATCGTGATGGCTCGCTCGCTGCCAACCAAGTCGACCCTGGCAGGCGGTAGGCCACGCAGCAAAGTCGTACCTGACAACCGAGAGGGATCAACACGAGAGAACGCGATCTCTCTCGACTCGAGCGTGTTTTCATCAAGTGTGACGTCGCCGACGATGGACGAGATGGCAACGCCCCCGCGGCCAACTAGTTTGCGCCGTGCTGTTTCGTTTCCATCCTCGTCATCGTTGCCGCCTCTCCCAGCATACGACGGTGTGGGCGGGTCCCCGTCCTACTTCGTCGAAGGCATCCACGGTATGTATACTGCCCACAGCTTTGTGTGCAATCTAGACGAGTGGCTAATCTGACATCGTCCTGATGTGTATGTCTATTTCAGACAACGGCAAAGATACCCAGACAATGACGAGCGATTATCTTGCGCAGCCGCAGCAGTACCAGGACCGCGAGCAAGGAGGTTTGATGCTGGGTCGGCGAGGCGAGTATCAAGAAAACGAGGAGCTAGAGGCATTCTCACTCGACAGTGGGTTTGCACAACGCAAACAGGCTGTCAGCGCTTCAACCGCAAGTGCCATGACGACTCAGGGGGGCGCCGAGCGATTCCCCAGCAGCTTTTTCCCAGCGAGCGTGAGCGAGGAATCGAAGAGTGGGGACCATCGCGCATCTCAGCATCTGGACCCGATGTACTTGATGATGCAGCTGTTCGATTTGACGCAGGACAAGCGACCGCAGCTCCTGACGAACGGCCCGACACTGTCACTCGCACTCAGCGTTCTGGATCGCACACCTGAGTACGAAACACACAAGATCGGCGTGGTGTATGTGCGTCACGGCAAACAGACCGCCGAGCGTGACGTGCTGGGGAACGTGGGTGGGTCGCTGCGGTATCTGCGGTTTCTTCGAGGACTGGGCAGCTTTGCGAAGCTTGAAGGGATGGCAGGCTACTCCGGCGGCTTGGACACTTCGAACAACAGTGACGGCAAGTTCGCTCTTGTACACAAGGACCTTCACGCACAGGTACGCGCCCGCTAGTTCGTCAACGAACTCTGCACATTGAATAGAGGTCTAACTCACTGTATTGCCCTGGATTTGGGTTGAGCAGATTGTATTCCACGTCGCGACCATGATGATCCCGGCAGATGGCGTCCCACCCGATAGCGAGGTTTCCAGACATGAGAATGGTGGAAGCGGGCCGCAATTTGGGCCGAATGCGTCGTTGCCTGAAAGAATAGCGACCCCGACAACAGCATCGGGACTGAAGAAGAAGCGGCACATCGGGAACGACTTTGTTCACGTTGTGTTCAAGGTACGGGTATGGTGATGAAGCGATTGCGCATCTCAGAACTAATTGGTAACGTTTCCGCCGACTTCTAGGAATGTGACGACGACTACGACGTGCAGACGCTCCCCGGGCAGTTCAACGACGTCCACATCATTGTCCAGCCATTGAGTGACACGGTGTTCCGTACTGAAGTGCGCTACAAGCCGGGGATCCCGGTGTTCGGCCCGCTTCACGGCGCACAAATCGTTCCCAGCGCGATTGTCGCGGAGAGCGTGCGTCTCACGTGTCTGAACGCGAACCTCGCATGCCAGGCCTTCCACCAAGATCTCGTGGGTTTCCAGCTCAATTGTGAAGGACGACTGAAGCAAATCAAGCAGCTGGGAATCCGCATCAGCGCGGGCGAGGACTGGCTCATTGAGGCGTGACGGACCGGTACGTGGCGCAGGAAATGAATGTGTGTGAGTTGCTGATCTAAGAAAACTAACGTGTAGCCAGTCGTCTATCGGAGCTAAAGCTTAACTGCGTACAGCGTATTGCTCGTGTGGTGTTCGTCGAAACCGGGAAGATCTGCATATGACGTCGTAGCCATGCGCAACGAGGAGGACTGCTGGACACACAGCAACGCTACCAGAAATAGGGAGCGACCTGCACAACCTTGGACGGTGTCGAGACGACGCGTATCAAATTGTGTTGTCCGCAAAGGGAAGTGGTCGGGAAGTGTTCCTGAACAAGCAGCAAAGGCGGTCGGAGTGCTGCGACTTGACTTCTCGGCGCGGAAGATACCAGAAATGCCGCCAGATGGGTGATGGTGAAGCCTAACGTGTGTGATGTTATTGGATCCAGGCATCCGATGGCTGGGAAACAGCGCGAGCGGTTGCCGAGAGGGAGGCTATTTATACAACGCTGCAGCGCTCGCCATCGTAACGTCGTTGACCTAGCGAGGAGGCCCGGCGATGTGGTTTGAGTCCACGGCAGCGGTCAAGCGAAGAGATTGCGACGCAGATGCCTCACGGCCAGATTGTGCGCGACAATGTGCCGGCCGTCGACCCCACCGAGCCGCGGACGGCGCAACCGTGGTCTTGGGTTTGCGCCGCGCTGGTGAACCGCGACAAGGGCGAGGTAAGGTGCTGTTGTATCGGTTATATGACTCACATCCCAGCACCTGCTGACAAAGGTACTCTCATCTCTGCCAGTGCGCGGTACCGATAGTCGATAGCGTCTTCATCGACAAGCACAAGATCTGGGCCTGGTACTACACGAACGCCAATGGCATCGTGCGACGAAAGGCCCCGCGCAAGCTGAACGCCGAGCACGTCATCCGGACGTTCGAGGAGATCGCCAACGACCCCAGAGGCACAAGCGACGGCGCTCCGCGCTTCGTCGCTGTCTGCTGGTTTGACGACACTACGCGGAACGGGGCTCCGTTCTTTACGGAGCATGAGCTCACCACCTTTCTCGGGTCGCTTGGGCCAAGCGATGGTCGCGCGTGCCTTAGCACCTTCATCTATCCGCGAGGCGACCTCGACCCGACGTGCTACGCAAACTTCGAGCACGACTACACGTGAGTTATTCCGTTATGCGCATCGCAACCGGCGTTGATTGCTGGTAATTCATCTAACTGACTCGTATGCTCGCTCAAGGCTTCACAAGAACGGGCGGCCTCAGGGCAAGCTCTTCCGCGTGGCGCTCGGTCGGCAGCGGATCGCCAGCATGGACAACAAGCTCAACACAGCGGTGAACGACGTTGTTCAGAGCTACATCAACTTCATTGAGCGGAACAAAAAGTGCCGCGTCGTGCGCTGCGTGTCGCTGTTCATCCTCGCCCATTCCGGACGGCTGTACCTGTGGCGGACCAAGGAGTGCGATACGATTGCCGTCCCGGCGCCCGTAGTGGAGGATTCGTCGACTGCAGGCTCTTATAACGGACCTCGTGCCGTCGACGAGCGTCTTGTTCTGCGTTCGAAGGCCGAGGAGTTCAGACGACCGGATGAGCAACTGATTGACGCCATCCTGGCATCGCCGACGCCCCACCGCAAGACGCAGCTACTCCCAGCCTCCCAGTCGCATCCGCAGCTGGGATCCAGCTCCCAACAGCAGAAGGCGTTCAATCCATTCGAGGATGACTACAGCCACGCGCGGGACTCGCGTCAAGTGCAGCTCCGTGATGCACACGATTGGGACAAGGCGATGCAGTTCCTGCCACCATCGTCGACGCTCTCTCGCGGCAGGCGACGCGCGCTCTCGGCAGCGCATTTGGTGTCGAGTCAGAAGCGAGGCTGTGGTGGTGATTATTGCTACCTCTCCGTTCACGACCTGGCTGCGAAGCGCATGATACGCGGCAACAAAGGCGTGAACACATTCGCCGGTGCAAGCGCGACCAGTGGTATCGGAGCTGTCGGTGGTGCGCTGGTCAAGGACGGCGCGCACTTAAACGGGAAGGGACGTCACAACAGCGTGGCGAGTGCGACTGCCGCCGCCAACGCGTTCCTCGCGGCGCAGCAAGCCGCGAGCGCCAGTCGTCGAGACAGCGCGTTCGACTTGAAGCCGGGATCTCCGCAGAGGCAGCAGCGCGACAGCCACGGCGGTGGCGTCGCCGATTCGTCAACTGACAACGAGAAGAATCACACGATTCCCTTCAAGCTGATTGCTCAGACTCGCGCCGAGAAGCAACTAGTCGACCTCTTCCTTCGTCGCTACCAGAACGGGGAGGACGGCGACTACCTCGTCGAGGCGTATTACGGCGACGGCGAGCCGCTCGGACAAACGTTTCCGGGCTACTACTATCAGGAAGTGCGTGTCTGCCGGAACTGCTACGAGCTGTACACGCTGATCGAGCAAGTGCGCATGCAGTCTCTTGGTCGCATCGCACGCACCAGCAAGAACCGGCGAGACCGAAGCAAATCAGTGCGGGCACCGGCCACATCATCGTGGGTCACGTCTTCGCTGCTTTTTCCAGCTATCACGAACGAGTGCGACGAGCGAGGCGAAGAAGAGGGTGACGATGACGAAGAACTGAGTACGCTGCAAGGACGAGATGACGCGCTTATGTTCGTGTGGCAGCACCTGTGGACGCAGGTAGAGTCTATCGCGCGCAACATCACCAAGCGCGACGCGGCGGAGCTCTACAGCTTTGTGAGCCCTCACTCTGCCGTCGCCATGGTGTTCAGCGCGCTGTCGGTACTGCTTCTTGGCAAAGAAGGCGGCGCGGGCGCATTCAAGCGCGCGATATCGCAGGAGCAGCTAGTGGCCATGCTTCAAAAGTTCTCTCCAGGCGACGTGGCATTGGAGACGCTTCTCAAAGGTGCAGACCATGCGCGCAACCCACTCTTCACGCCTGAAAACGTTGCGCCGATCAGCGCGTGCGCCGCCCACTTTTGCGAATGGTAAGGATGCTATTTGTATGTTTGTGCTCGGGGATTAGCCTCGAAAACTTGGGACTGACGTGTATCGTGCTTGACCAGGTTCCTGGCAGTCCTGCAAGCAGTCGCCTGGAAAATGCGTCTGCAAGTGCGGGACCTCGAAACCTGCAAGCTGTTGTGCTTCCTGAATGTTGACCGTCTCCCTCCTGGCGTCTCGCCGGAACCGTTCTCTACGCCGTACGGCGGCGGGAGTACCACGAACGGACATCGGCAGGCAATGCCACGCTCTTCATTGCGATCGGACACCGGCGCCGTTTCCATAAGCCGCGCGGGACAGCGGCAAGCTGCGCGCCGGTCCATCCAGGCGCAACAAATGGCTCGCCTCGCGGCTCCAGCTGGCCTTATCACTGACACGGCGACTGGTTCTGCCATCGGAGCCAGCAGAGAGACCGTGTTCACGTGTCAGGATGGCGTCACTCGGATCCCGTACGCTGTTGTCGGCCAGGCGGTTGGCTCGACCACCAAGTGCAACTTGGTCGTGTTCCACGATCTGTTCGACACGTTGGACGGCACGCGCGTGTTCTTCCGTGCGCTGCTTGCGCGCAACGTTGGCGCCCGCGTGCTCGTGTTCAACCTGCCGGGTCAGGCAGGAACAAGCTACCCGATGACGACGGTGCCAGACAGCGGCGCTTCGTCCGCGGACAAGACGGGGGTGCTGAACAACATGTGGTTGGCTCAGCGCGTGCACGAGCTGCTGGTGTATTTGCAGCAGACCCAGGCGTTCATCACGTGCGGCCTGCCGTTCCACCTCGTGGGCTTTGGCAACGGAGCGAACGTGGCCGCGTGCTACGCGGTATTGCACGGCAAGTCGTTCGGCGACGACTTGCGCTCGGTCGCGCTGCTGAACGGGTTCGCTCGAGTCGATGCAGAGCTAGCCGCCGTGCTGCACAGCGCCGTGAACGTGTTCGCGTGCCTGCCGCCAGCGCGGCCCGACCTGCCCGTGTCGTTCTTCGGCAAGTTCCTCTTCTCGGACGCGTATCTCCGCAAGGTCGACCCGAACCTGGCCCTCAGCATTTACACCGCCGTGACGAACGCCATCACGCTCGACGGCCGCATCCGCGTGTGCCAAGGCGCGCTTCACCACGTCGACCTGTCGCCGCTACTCGGAGAGATCGACGCGCCACTGGTGCTCGTGCAGTCGGTTGAAAACGCGCTCGTGGCGCCCACGAACGTGGATCCGTTCCTTCAAGGCCGCGCGCGGGTATTGCACGCGTGGTCGCACCAGCAGCCGCACACGAGCGACCTGCGGGGCAAGACTCGCGCGCAACTGAGGCAGACGCTCGCAACACCGCGCTCCGCGTTCGTGTCGTGGCTGCGCGCGGGCCACGAGCTGCGCCAGGAGGCCAAGACGTTCGTGACGGAGCTGTTCGAGTTCCTAGTGAACGCGCAAGAAGAGCCGTCGGCGGAGGAGCTCGCGGCCGACGCTGGCGGCGCTGCAGTTGCGGGTGAGGAGGAAGGGACTGCCGACGATGGAACCAGCGGTGCACCGAACGTGCGTGCTGAGACCCAGCAAGGCCGTCGAAATTCGCGATCACCCAGCCGAGCGTTTGTGTCCACCAGCGGAGGTCAAGATGCAATTCCGACGCCCTCCAACTCGACTACTCCCGTGTCGACGTCACAGGCGTCTGAGCCGTCGCCATCACCATCACCATCACCATCAGTGCAACCAGCGTCGACGGCACCCCCAACAAATGCTACGTCGCCAGTGCCACCAGCGAGGAAATCAGCGTACAAGCTGCAGCTCGAGCGGTCGGAGCGCGAATTTCAGGAAGCCGTAAAAATGCACGAGGCGCAGCGCGCCGAGTTTGAGAAGCGCGCGTGGCTGTTGGAAGAGAAGCAGCGACAGAGACAGCAGCAGTCGGCTGCGTCCTCGCCCGCCTCAACTACAGTTACGATGAAAGCGACGAAGTCGGGCGACCAGCCGCAAGCCAGCGCATTGCCGTCGAGTGGTACAGCAACTCAATCATTCAGCAGCGCAACCGCAGGTGCGAGCGCCGTCGGCACCGGGAAACTCGCCTTGAATGCCGCCCTGCCCGAATTTCCAGCGGTGGTCACGAGCAGTACCAAGCCCGACTTAGCGAGTAGAATGTCCACTACAGTTCCCAGTGACGCTACAGTCTCCAACGACAGCACGGCAGCGGCAGTGGAAGACATCCGCGCCAAGCTGGTAGCGGAGCAAGCGCGCGTACAAACCGAAGCGGCAGAGCTACTTGAGCGGCAGCGCGCAGCGAGTGAAGCCCGGCTGGAAGCGCTGCGGCGCGAGCAGGAGGAGCGGCGGCGGCAGTGGGAAGCGGAGGACCGTGCGAAGCTTGACGCGCTCGAGGAGCAGCGGCGTGAGCAGGAGACTGAACGCGCGCGGGAGCTCGAACAGCGCGAAAAGGCGCGACTTGCGCGTGACATGGAGGCCATGAGTTCTGCTCTATCTCCGCCCCCAGGTAGTGTGCCGATCCCATCGGCACCTGCACCGACGCCGAAGTCGTCGACTGCGTTATTGCCGTCATCCTTGGAGCTCCCGAGTCTGTTTGACCAGATGGAAGCCGAAGAAGAAGCCGCCCGAAGTAGCAAGCGGAAGAAACAAGTTGGGAACCTGAGCGTCGACGAGTTCGCCGCCGTGCGCGAGCAGACGCAGCGCGCGTTTGCTGACGGCGTGCGCGCGCATGAGTCCTCCTTGCGCGAGCAGCTGCAGCGCCGCAAGTCACGCTTCGCCGTGCGCATCCAGTCCGTCGTGCGTCGATGGCTCGCTGTGCGCAAGGTGATGCAGCTGCGCGAGCAGCGTCAGCGCGAGATGACCCGCAAGATCGCGGGCTCCGAGCTCGTGCGTGTCGCGCGCGGGTTCATTGGCCGGCGGCGGTTCAAGCGCTTCCGCGAAGCGCGCGAGCTTGCGGATCGCCGCGCTCGCGCGGCCATCGAGATGCAGAAGCTCGTCCGCGGGTATGTGTGCCGCAGGAGGTTCGTCCGCAAGCTTCGCGCCGCCAAGGCGTCAGTTGTGCAGCGCGTGTATCGCGGACACAAGGGGCGGGCGCAGTGTCGAGAGCTGCGCGACGAGCGCGAGAAGATGGCGGTCCGCTCCCGCCACGCAACCAAGCTGCAGGCGACCTGGAAGATGCACGCGGCGCGCGAGAAGTTCTTGCACGCGCGGTTCGCGACGTTGGCAGCGACGGAGCTCCAGCGCGTCTACCGCGGCCACGTGGGCCGGCGTGAGGCGCTCAGGAAGCGCCAGTGGCGTGAGGCGTCCCCCGGGGCGGAGCGCCTCACGCTCGGCCTGCAGCTCATCGAGAGCTCCAAGCAGGCGGTCGAACGGCAGCAGCACGAGATGGACGCGCTCCACCGCGCGCAGGAGCAGGTCGAGTCGCAGGTGAGCGCCGTGCACGCCGAGCTGCAGGCGTCCGAGCAGGAGCTGGCGGTGCTGGAGCGCGAGCTGCAGGAGATCGACCAGCTGGACGCAGACCTTCGCGAGCTCACACATGAAGCCGAGATGCTGCAGCGCGGAAAGATGGGCGGCGCGTCGTCGACGGCTTCAACGCTACCGCTCGGCGACGGCGTCGTGCCAGTCAAAGACAGCGCGAGCGTCTCGGACAGCCCCATCGCCTACGACGCACAGGCGCCGTTCGAGTCGCGCGAGGCGGCGCGGCAGCGACAGGCAGACCTGTATGCGCTGGAGATGGCCATGCAGATCAAGCGCGGGGAGCGGGAGAAGAAGAAGAAGGACCTGGAGGCCGAGTTCGCGAGCGTGTTTGGCGAGGTGCAGCAGAAGCGTGCGGCGCTCGCGGCCATGGAGCAGCGGCTCGCCGACATGGAGGCCACGCGGCTGCGCAAGGACCGCGAGTTCGCTCGGCTGCAGAGACAGCTCATGGAGCTGCTCGAGGAGCAGAAGCTGGAGCTCGAGCGGCTGCGAGAGAAGGGCATTGAGCTAGAGACGGCGACGGCCACGTCGGCGGCGGCGGCAGCGGCCACAACAGCCAAGGCGCGCGCCCACGAAGAGCGCTCGCAGGCCATGTTCGAGTCGACGGAGGAGCTCATGAAGTTCCAGTTCATGTCCATGTCGCTCTCGTACTTCAGCTCGCTCAACATGCTCAAGAACCTGCGCGATATGAACGCGGACACGACGGCCGCGGCGATCACGAGCACTGCGGAGACGGCTGCGGCTGCGGCTGCTGCTGCGGCCGCCGCGAACATCCCACCGAGCGTCACGAAGCTTCCCGTCGGCATGACGGACGTGTTCGTTCGAGGCAACGCCCTTCGCCAGCAAGAGGAGGAGCTCGTCAGAGCGCGGGCGGCCGAGCAAGCGGCCGAAGACGTGGCCAAGGCGCAGCCGATGCCCGAGGACGTGCACAAGTGGTCGGTGGACGACGTGGGGCGGTGGCTCGAGTCGCTGTCGCTGGCGCAGTACGCGCGCGCGTTCCGCGAGGGCGCGGTGGACGGCGCGTTCCTGCTGGAGCTGCGCGCCGAGGACATGGCGGACGTGCTGGGCGTGACGCACCCGCTGCACGTGCGCAAGATCATCGTGGCGCGCGACAAGCTGCGGCCGCTGTCGGACCAGGAGCGCGCGCGCAGCTGGCGGCCGTGCGGCACGAACAGGGTGCCGCGCAGACCCGGACTGGCTCGGTCAGTGGCGGCGCGGACGGCAGTGGCGAGCGCCCAGCGCTGGACGTGGCCACGGTGTTCTCGCAGGCGCGCAATGGGCGCGCCAAGCGGCTGGTCGAGAGCCTGGAGGCCGGCTTTGACGTGGACGCCGAGGACGACAAGGGCAACACGCTGCTGGTTGTGGCGTGCCAGAACGTGAACCGCGCGCTCGTGGAGCTGCTGGTCGCGCGCCGCGCCAACGTGAACCACCGCAACGCACAGGGCAACACGCCGCTGCACTTCGCCATGGCCTACGACGCGGACGGCGCGCTCGGCGAGTTCCTGATCGCGCACGGCGCCGACGACACGATCGAGAACGCGTTCGGCCTCACGCCCTACGACGGGCTCTCGCCCGACTGACGCAGCTGCGCGTGGAGAACCGTCCGCTAGGACTAGTAGACGCCATGGAATGGATCAGACGGTAGATTAGCTTGGGGAGAGCGCATTGTTGACGTTGAAGTTGACCCGGTTGAAGTTCCGTCGAGCCACTAAAACGAGGGAATTCGCTCCAATGGCTAACATCGCACTTATTGCGCTTGAAAATAGCGAACCTAACGCGCCAAGTAAGTGCGACATGCTTCTTCCAGCTCCCCCTTGTCACGCGAGCTCAAATCGACAATTCGCATCGATCACCTGCGACCTTCGCTTCCTCTATCGACTTGCGAGTGCTGAAGGAGCCCCACGCACAGACAGCAGCCACAGCCACAGATAGAGCCGCGCTCTCTCTCTACTGCGGGCAACCATGAGCGCCACCGCCGAGTACAAGGAGCCGACGCGCGCGATCTTCGTCGAGAGCGACATGCGCAAGTTCCTCGGGTCCACGGTGAGCGCTGCCGTCGGTTGGCGTCCTGGTAGCAGGTCAGCGTGGTATGCCATAGCTGACTGTGTCTGGCCCGTGTGTGGCGGCTTGTAGGCGCACCAAATGATCCTGGTGTTCGTCAAGCACCTGAACGAGAGCGTCAAGGGGCTCAGGATCTCGAGCGAGTACGAGGTGTCTGCGGTACGTTTCCCGCCCCGTTGATCTGTCAACCAGACGTCTCCAAGCTCCATTCGTCACTGACAACCTACGCCTTTGGTCCTGCGGTGTAGAACGTGCAAGCGGCTGTCGACTTGGTGAACGAGATCAACATGTGGGTGGACGAGATCCCGCCCATCCAGCAGCCCATGCGCTTCGGCAACAAGGCCTTCCGCATCTTCTTTGACCGCGTCGTCGAGGTGCACGCGCCTCTCATACCCCACATATGCAATCACTGAAGGGCTCGACTAATGTGTCCACTCCTGTGGAAACGTACCATAGCGATCGGGGGCGATGCAGCAGACGCTGCTGCCGGAGGAGCTCCACGGCGCTATTGTCGAGCTGTCGGCGTACCTGGACGACTCGTTCGGCAACCGCGTGCGCATCGACTACGGCACGGGCCACGAGACGAGCTTTATCGTCTGGATGTGTGCGTTCTCTCGGCGGTTGAACAGCGCTTTACGCCCCAACCACTGACTAATATGCTGACCCTCGAATAGGCTGCCTGTACAAGATCGGGTTCTTCAAGCAGACGGACTTCCCGGCCATGGTGCTGCGGTTGTTCTCGGCGTACCTGGCGCTCATGCGGCGCCTGCAGAAGACGTACATGCTCGAGCCCGCGGGCTCGCACGGCGTCTGGGGACTGGACGACTACCACTGCCTCCCGTTCTACTTTGGCTCAGCCCAGCTGATCGGTGAGGCTTCGCACGGCCGTTGGTCTCGTCAACAACACGCCGTTGTTCTGACTAGCGAATGCTTGAATGCTGAACTTTGACCATAGGCCAGCGCGAGATCATGCCGCTGTCGGTGCACGACGAGACGGTGCTTGAGGCGTCGAGTAAGGAGTACCTGTACCTGGACGCCATCAAGTTCATCCGCGAGGTCAAGTCGGGCTCGCCGTTCGCGGAGACGTCGCCCATGCTGAACGACATTAGCGCGCTGCCGTCGTGGGAGAAGATCAACGGCGGCATGCTCAAGCTGTACGAGGGCGAGGTGCTCAAGAAGCTGCCGGTGATCCAGCACCTGCGCTTCGGCTCGCTGTTCCCCTGCACGTGGCAGCCGAGCCACTCGCCGCTCGACGGATTCACCTACGTGCCGGTGAGCTCCACGCCTGGCGTCGGCGTGCGCGCGCCAAACTTTGACCTGGAGGGCGTGTCGGCCAACGCGCCGTGGGTCGCCGTCGAGGACCTGGCGGCCGCGCGGGACACGACCACGTCGCCCCTGCGCCACGCCAAGAAGCAGCTTTGAGCAGACGACCCGAGTTGCGTGTGAAGGAGGTTGCTACTCCCTTGTTGACCACGTGCGGTACCTTTCAACTGGTTGTGCTCAATTATAGCGTTACGTTTTTCCAATTCGTCGTCGCACAACTCATTTTCTGCTCCTTCTTGATGAATTTCGTGGCCTTTTTACTTGTTTTACACGCAATTTGTCTTCACTTTTGACGCTCCAGCGACCTGCTCCGAGTGCTGTACTGTGTGTGGTCTTTAGGTGGCGGGGGTGAGCGGCGCCGCGGGCTCGACGGTCACCATGAGCTTGCCCTTGACGGGGAAGACGACCGACAGCTCGTACGTGATGTCGAACGGGTCCTCGACCGTCTTGATGTCGAAGCGGCTCAGCAGCACGGCCGCGACCGTCATGAGCTCCAGCACGGCGAAGCGCATGCCGATGCACTGGCGCGGGCCGGCCAGGAAGGTGGTGAACTTGAAGGGCGAGAAGTGGCGCAGCTTGCCCGCCTCGTCGATCCAGCGCTCGGGCTTGTACTCGGCGGCGTCCTCGCCCCACGTGGCGGGCAGCCGCGCCTCGGCGTAGTGGCACACGTACACGACCGACCCCTTGGGGATGAACGTGCCGTCGCTGAGCCACGTGTCCTGGTTGGCCGTGCGCGTCGTCATGCTCGTGTTGAGGCGCAGGTTCTCGCGGACCGCGGCCTCGAGGTACGTGAGCTGGCCGAGCTGCTCCATGGTCGGCGCGTCGATCTTGCCGCTCGCGAGCTCGGGCAGCTGCACCGCGATCTCCTCGCGGATCTTGCGCAGCACGTGCGGGTGGCGGTTCATCATGACGAAGAGCCACGAGAGGCTGAAGGACGTCGTGTCCTTGCCGGCGAAGAAGAAGTTGACGGCCATGTCCTGCAGCTGCTGCGGGTCCGTGAGCCCGCACTCGAAGAAGAACGAGATGAGGTCGCCCGTCCGGCGCCGCGGCGCGTGCAGCGCGTCGGCGTCCAGCGCCTCGTCCGTCTTCTTGGTCGTCGTCTTTTTGGTGATGGTCGTCTTGGTGACCGTCTTGCCGTCCACCGTCGACGTGGTCGTGGTGGTCGTCGAGGTGGCGTCGCTGTCGGCGGCGCTGCTGCTAGTACTGGCGATCTGCTCGTTCTTCTCGGCGAGGGACTTGAGCATGATCTCCGTGACCAGGTCCTTGACGACCTTCATGTGCTTCTTGGCCTCTCCTTCGTCGCCCAGGTTCATCCAGCGCTTGAACTCCCAGAGCCACTTGGGCGACTGCGAGCGCGCCTGCAGCAGGCGGCACATGACGTCGATGGCCTCGATGAACGGGTGCTCCTCCTCGACGTCGACCGTGTCGGGGTCCAGACCGCGCAGCTCGACGCCAAAGCCGATCTTGGTGAACACGTCGCTTGTGAACTTGGAGATGAGCGACTTGAGCCCCACGGGCTTACCGCGCGCGGCGCAGGCGGCCAGTACGTCGCGGAACTGGATCGACTTCTCGATCACCTGCGCGTCCATGATCTCGCGCATCATGCGGTTCGAGAAGAGGTGCGACGCGGCCTTGCGCTGCTGCAGCCACTTGTGCCCGTCCACGGCGATGATGCCCTCGCCCAGAAAGTCCTTGAAGATGTACCGCATGGTCTCGCCGCGCTCGAAGATGTGCAGCTGGCGCTTGCATAGGTCCTCGTAGCTCTCGGGCGTCGAGATGACGAACCAGTGCGGCTGGCCCATGATGCTCAGCAGCCACGTCTTGCCACCCGCCGCCTGGCTCTGCTCACTCAGCCAGTCCACGAAGCGCTCACGCTGGAAGTACATGGCGTCCAGCGTGTTGCCCAGCATGGGCAGCGTCGACGGCGGCCGGTACACGTTCTTCATGCTCAGGCGAGCCGCGCGCTGCTCGGGCGACTCGGTGGACAGCGCCACGAGCCGCGCCACCTGCCAGCCGACCGCCGCGGCCAGCGCCACGGCCGCGGCCAGCGCCAGCGCGCTCGGCTTCTCCCCATCGACGGCCAGAGCCGACGTGAACTGCGCCGGCGACCACATCCGTGCGTTATGTGACTGTGTGTGCGTGGTGCCAAGTCGGACGAATTCGAGAGTTCTAGGGCGACGGTAAGCGTACAACCGGAACTTGCGCTGGACGCGGCAAGATAGCGAATGCGGCGGCAGGAACTGGGACCGGAGACTCTCCGCGAGAGCGAGTCGCTTGCCCCTCAAGCCTCAACTCAGTCTGCGGAGGCGGGGAAGGAGGGGAGAAGGAGAGGAGGAGAGGAGCCCGGCAGGCAGGAGCAGACAGCCTACATAGAGAAAGAAGGTGCACGCGCGCGCGACCGACGCTTTTGGTGCGGTGGTGGTGTTGTTGCACTCGGAGCAACCGTGCACTGTAGTCTTGAGGAGGACATAGTGGAACCAAGTGAAACAATGTGCGACCGAGTGGGAAAAGATGAACTGTGGGCTCGCGCACCGTCTTTTGCACTTGACGCAGACCCACTCGCACCGTCCTTTGCACTTAACGCAGACCCACTCTCAGGCAGACAGTACTCAATAACTCCTGAATAGTTCCAGTCCAGATTTATCGTCGCGGAGAACCGGGATCACCTTATATTAAGCGTTTGGTTTCTGGACTGGAAGTTTTCTTCGCGTTCGTGGTTGCCTACGAACAAACCCCAGAATTCCAGTGGTGCTCCGTCCTCATCTCGGATTTTGTATGTCGGAGGCTCCTGGAACTCAAAGAGCTAAAGATACGCACGCGCATCCTGGAACGGAGCGAGCTCTCCCCATCTCCACGGTCGCCACTCGAGAATGTGAACACCAAGCGCGGACTCCTCGCCTCACCCCTCGCTCCTGTCGGCCTCCTCTCTCTATGGCGCCGTCGGCGTCGTCCGCACTCCCCATCCTCCGTGATGCACCATGCTTTCTCCAACTTTACACAGGAACGAGGAACGGAACGCAACCTTCCAAATGAGGCTAACGTAAGCGCAAATGGGTCGTCACCAGCCGAGCTGAGCTGTTCATGACCGAACCGCAACACTCGCGTCCACTCCTTTTACGGTACATACGTGAACAGCCTAGTCCCATCGACGCATCCGTTGGTACTGTTACTGGACGCCATCGCACTCGATGAGCCCGTTCAAGTTGAAGTGGCTCCCTGGTGGACACGCGCTATACAGTACAGTGCATCACTTGCAGGCTGGTTGGCTGCTGGTGTCGGATAACGCTTCCCATCTACATATTGCCACGCTCATGGTGACCACCGAGCTTGATGAAAGGCTGCAACGCTGGTTGGCCAGCGCGGCAGTCCACGGATCCAGTTGATGAGGCAGGCGCCTGCTCGTACAATGAACGACTTGGGACCGCTGGACACGTATCCGCTAGTTCGTGAACGGACGCGTCCCGTCAGGCTCGGGGCGAGCGGGCGGCCGACCCGACACTTTGGCCATCTCGCTCGCAGCCTCTCGATCCGTCTCCTGCTTCCGCAGCACCAGAGGTACCTGCGACGCTTCTCCTCCGGCTCAACCCAGAGCGTGGCGTAGTGTAGCCAGCCAGCCAGCGATCGCCATGCAGCGGCGCCCCGAGCGCTGGACGGGCCCACCACGCTGTCTCGTGTCGCCTCGCCGCTCCACCAGCCCAACGAATCGTACCCGGGCCGGCGGTCGGCTCTCATCTGGCACTTCTCCGTCCCAGGTCGAGCGCCGTCCAAGTGAGCCGCCAGTGCCATCGAGCGCGTCGGTGATCGACGGTCGCCAACGAGATGAAACGGAGCGCTCGCAGACTGAGGCGTCCGCTTCCTCCTCGGCCTCTGTCTCCATCCAGATCCCGTCCACGTCGCCTTCCAAGGCAAAAACCCGAGCGTCGGCCGCGCTCTCAACTTCGTCGCCGCGCGCAGACGCCCAGCTCGGCAGCTACCCGCCGGACTGCGGCTCCGAGCACTACAAGTACCTGTCACTGGCAAAGGCCAAGCGCGAGCGCGCGCTCACGCACGCCATGCGCTTCTCGACGACGGAGCTCGACGCCGGCGGCAACCCCGCGCCCGAGTCATACCCTCTGCTGTCCACCGACTTCGGCGCGCACAGCTTTCAGGCGCTGCCGACCGACTCGCCCGTGCTGGACCAGCTCGGCGTGGGCGTCGCGCTCTACTTCAAGTTCCTCAAGGTGATGGCCTGGCTGTTCCTGCTGCTCGTGGCGCTCAGCGCGCCGTCGCTCGTGGTCTACGTGGTCGGCGGCGGCTACGGCGACGGCTTCCGGTCGCCGTGGCAAGAGGTGCAGGCGCTCGTCAAGCAGGACCCGACCGCGGTGCTGGGCCTCACGAGCCTCGGGCATTTGCGCGAGGCCAGCAGCGCGTGCGACCAGGCCACGGCGGGCGCGACGCTCTCGATCTCGTGCCCCGCGGGCGAGATCGGCTTCGTCAAGGCCATCTACTCGGCCGAGGCCACGCAGGGCACGTGCACGTGCCCCGAGAGCTATCGCGTCGCCGAGAGCACCGGTGCGTGCCGCGGGTCGGCTGCTGTCTCGTGTAGTTCGGACGGGAGCAGCAGCAGCAGTCAGCAGTGCTCGGCGAGCTGTCCGTCCGACGGTCTTGGCTGCTTCCTGGGCGCGCACCCCATCACGGGCGGCTCGTGCTGCTCGTTTGAGCTGGACGAGCGCACGCAGAGCGCTAGTTTTGACGCCATCCGCGTGCGCTCGCGGTCTGGATGCGGGTCACGCACGGCCCAGACCATCGTCGAGGGTCTGTGTATGGGCAAAACGGGCTGCTCGATCGACGTCAACGAGGACCTCACGTACTCGTGGGCCGTCGGTCAGGATGGCAACGCTAGTTCCGGTGCCGGTTGTCCGGATGGGGCGAGCGAAGTGCTCGTCGATGGCGTTGACGCAGCTGGAATAGGCCTGGAACCGGAGACCCGACGCTGCGAGGCGAGCCTAGTGGATGAAAACCACAGTGACTTCTCGCAGTGCCCCGGCGAGCGGCGCGCGCTCATCGTGTTCGCGCGCTGCTTCGCGACTCGCATCGCCCTCGCGAACGACTGGAACCTCACGGTCCTCGGCCTCGACTCCATCAGCGTGCGTCCTCTTCGGGTTGTCTAACGTGTCGGAGTATGTGCTGACCGCTTGTGGCGCCCCTGTGATGATAATGATACATCAGAAACGCGCGTTTCTGGGCTTCGCGGTGGTCTGCGACGTCATGTGCAGCGCCTTCTTCTTCCTCGCGCTGCGTTGGTTGCGAGGCAAGGAGAAGGCGGCGGTTGCTCGCGCCGCCGGGAGCAACCAGATCAAGGCGCGCGACTACACGGCGCAGCTGCACAAGCTGCCACCGCACCGCGACCTCGACGAGCTCCGTAACGAGGTCCGCACTGATCCCATCGACCTCATTGTCGATCATACAAGCGACTAGCGAAGGCGCTTCTGTCGATGTGGCCATTCAGCTCGAAGCGCACCTAGAGAGCCTGCTATCCGCAGCGCCGGTCGTGAGCGTCCACCTCGACAAGATCCGCGTGGCGGACATCCAATTCGGCCAGCGCGCGACGTCGGCGCGGCTGGACGTGCTGCGCCGCCGCGGTGACGTCGTGCGCTCGCTGGAAGCTGTGCTCCAGCGCATCGACAAGCTGCAGCAGCTCCGATCGCGCGCCGCGTTGGCCACGGAAGCGCACGCGCTCGCCAAGCGCGAGCAGAGGCACGACCGAGAGCGTGTACGGCTCGAGCGCCGGCTTGTTCGCCTGGACGAACGCCTTGACCGTCTTCTGGTGGACCAGCTACGTCAGGAATCGGGTCAGCAGCAGCGTGGGATCAACTACTGCGGTCGTCAGCCACCGCCGGCAGTGACGGCGTACGTGACGTTCGAGGAGGAGGAGGGCGTGCTGCGCTGCCTGCGCGAGTACCCGGAGCTCGGAGTGCTTCACCGACTGGTCCAACCAGCGCACAAGCGACTGCGCAGCAAGCGGCTGCGCTTCCGACCGGCGCCAGACCCGTCCGACGTCATCTGGGAGAACCTGCACTACTCCTACGCGTCGCGGGTGCTGCGGCAGCTCGTACGTGCCGCGTCGCGGTCTCGAACCCGCTTCTTTGGTCGATAACAGTGCTGATACGTGGCGTTCTTTGACTGTGCGCGGTCCGATGGGGCGTAGGGCGTGGCGATCGTGACGCTGACCGTGCTGCTCGTGAGCTTCATGGCCATCTTCCTGACCAAACTGCAAGAAGCCAAGCTAGAGCGCGAGCTCGGGTCGCCGGCGAGCTGCCCTGTCGGCGTGACCAAGGACGACGTGTCGCTCGACGAGCTGCACAAGATCTTAGGTCTCGCGCCGTACAAGGCGCTCATCGAGTGCTTCTGCCGCCAAGCACTCACCTACGAGTACGCCCGCATGCTCATGATTCCCGGCCATTGGTCTTAACGCCTAACGCTCGTTGATGATCCATCCATCAGGTCGTTCATCGCCATGACGCGCGAGAGGTTCGCGGACTTGACGGCGCCGGAGGGCGGGGAGGAGCGCTACTACTGCCGCGAGTGGGCCACAATGTACGCGACCACGCGCGGGCTCGCCGCCGCGGCGGTTCTCACGGTCGTGGTCGTCAACATGTTGCTCTCACGCGTGCTGGATGCGCTCGTTGGGCTCGAGAAGCACCACACGCAGTCGTCGCGCGTCGTCTCGCGCGTGACCAAGGTCTTCCTCGCGCAGTTCTGCAACACGGCCGTGCTCATGGTCGCGCTCAATGCCAACATCGACTACTTCCTCAACCACAAGAGTGATACGACGAACAACGTCAGCAGTACAGACAGCGACTCGTACGCCTCGTACGCGCTGTCGTCGCTGCTCAAGCTCCGGCTGACGGCGCGGGAGGTCTTCAAGGGCAAGTACTCGGATTTTTCGCCCGGCTGGTACACGGACGTGGGCGTGGCACTGCTACTCACGGCGCTGACGAACGCCCTGTCGCCGCACGCATGGGCTTTCGGCCGGTACGTGGCCATGCGAGTGCGTCGACTGAGAGACCGCGGCCTGCGCCACTGGCGAGACGTGTCGCGCTCTTCGTGCGCCACGCAGCGCGATCTCGAAGCGCTGCACCGCGGCCCGCCCTTCGACCTCGCCTCACGATACGCGCAGGCGCTCACGTCTATCTTCATCGCGTACCTGGTGCGTCCAGTCAACGCTTTCAGGTTCTCAACGCTTGGATCTGACTGGTGCTGTTGTCGTCTGACTGCAGTTCTCGGCGGGGATGCCGCTGATGCACCTCGTCGGGCTCATCGCCATGGTCACGACCTACTGGGCCGACAAGCTCAGTACGTACATCACCAACCCCACCGGTTGCTTGGAGCAGTTGGACGCATGCTTAACCGCTCTGTTTGTGTCTTGTGCAGCCTTCCTGCGAGTGGCGCGGTTGCCGCCGGCACTGGACGGTCGCGTCGCAGCGGCCGCGGGCGTCTTGCTGCCCTACGCCGTGCTGCTGCACTGCCTCGTGGCGCTCTGGATGTTCTCGAACGCGCGCATCTTCCAGTCGGACGAGGATGTCGCGCGAGAGCTCAGCAGCTTCAACGCCACCACGACTCCCGACGGCGTCGTTCACTACGACAGCGAAGTCGGCGAGGGCATCCCGGCGTTCGACGCGACCACGAGCGGACAGGTCTGGACGCGCGTGACCCGCCCGCAGGTGGCCGTGCTGTTCGCCTTCATGGCCGTCTTCGCGCTCGTGGTGCTGCTCCGCGCCGCACTCTTCCAGGCGCTCTCGGCCGCCGGTCGCACGCTAATGCCGTGCCTGGCTCGCGTGTTGGGCTACTCGCCGCCCGTGCGCAAGTTCCGCGGCCTGCCCAACTACTTTGACGGTGCGTTCGTTGTCTTGATATATCGCCATGGTGAGCGGCGTTGCTGGCCACTAACACACCGTCCCACGCCACGCTAGCCATCCCTACGGAGGTGCTGGCCGAGAAACTCGCGAGGGCGCACGTGCTGCTGCCGCGCCAAGCGCTGCGTGGGAAGTACGAGCGCGCGCTCGACAAGCGCAAGGTGAGCGACGCAGGGGACGAGGGCGAATCGCCGACGAGGCGGCAGCGACCCAAGCAGCGCGCCATGTCGGCGGCCGAGCACTACAGCGCGGCCAACTGGATCGTCGGCTGCCCCTCCTACGGTGCGGCCTCGTGTCGTGACGCTTGGCTTGGGTGGGCGCGAGTGGCTGGCTTACTTTGATGTGTGGTCCTGTGGGTGCAACCGGTTGACGCGCCACAGCCATTAGCGACAACAAGGAGTATGTGGCGGCGCTCGCGATCGACTCGCACCTGTCGGAGCAGCTGCAGCTCGGCCAGCTCCTGTGATGCGATCACAACAGAGTCAGAAAGTGAACGCCAACAACGCAATGGAATCGAAAAACAAACTGTATTACTAAAGTATCGGGAGTCGGACGCGCTCCACCACGGCGTCAAGGAGGTGCTAGCGTCTTGGACGAGCGTCTCGGGCGAGTGGCGCCATGCGCATGGTGACTCACTCGTGACAAGCCTTCTACGGGGACAAGCCGTCCGTCGAGCCCTTCGACGGGGACGAGCCGTCGGCTGTGGACGCCGTGGGGGACCGCAAGTGCGCGTCTTCGGCCTCCTGCTGGATGGTCGACAGCGAGCGGCCGCCGTTGCGGAACGACGAGAGCGCCATGGCGCTCTCGCCCGGGTAGTGCGAGAAGGCAAAGCCCGTCGTACGGCGCACGAGGCGCGGCGAGTCCATCGACATGGCCGCGTCCTCGCCCTTGGCCAGGCGGTTCCACTCGCGCATCAGGTGCGACGGTTCGGGGTAAAACAGCACGCGGCCCGCCTTGGTGAAGTAGTTGGGCAGCACGGCCACGACCGTCGCCACGAGCAGGCCGAACCAGAACCACGACTTGCGCAGCAACTTGGCGAACACGCCATAGGCGACCTCCGTGTCGTACACGTCCGTCTTGGTCCAGCCAAACACCTCGCAGAAGAGTGCCGTGAACAGGTAGTAGAAGACCAGCGTGCCGACCGTCGACAGGGCGTTTGCGCGCGTCCAGTTGCTCGTCATGAGCGCCACTTGCGCCGTCGACGCCGTGATCAGGAACGTGTAAGCCGCCACACCATCCGCCCAGAGCCCCAGGTCGTCCGAACCGAACCGGTACGTCGAGTTCTCCGTGCGCGTAAAGTACCACGCGATCATGCCGTTCGAGAAGAAGGGCACCGCGAAGACAATGTACGCGTGCCACGCGCCGAGCAGGCACCAGCCGACGAACGTGAGCCAGTTGAACGACCGGTTCTTGAGGCCGTTCCCGTACAGCGACGGGTACTGCATGAGCACCGCGGGCGACACGTCCTGGTTGTACATGGCGATGATCACGATCGGGATCGTCGTGAACAGCGCGTTGTACAGCGTGAAGAAGATGCTGAAGTACATGAGCAGGCCGCTGTACATGGACTCCATCGCCAAGAAGAAGTTCGACAGCGACAGCGCCACGTTCTGTGATTCATTCGCAAACGAAGAGAGTCATAGCGTCGTTCGTTAGCCACTATCATAGCATATCACAACGCCCCACCGACGTTCACATGATGTGCACCTTCATGAAGGAGAACAGGATCAGCTTGGATATCCGCTTGTAGCTGTAGTTGCCGTGCACGAGTAGTAGGCGCTTGAGGAACCGGAACTCGGCGATAGCGTAGTCGCTTGACAAGACCGCTTGTCGGCCTTCCTTGCCGCTGATGCCCACGCCAACATTCGCCGCCTGGATCATCGGCACGTCGTTGGCGCCGTCGCCGATGGCCAGGGTGATGTTTCCGGGCGAAAACATGAGCGTGGGCTCCGTCACGAGCGTCACAACCGCAGCCTTCTGCGACGGCGAGCACCGACAGCAAATGACCGACTTGCACTGCGTCGCGACCGCCAAGAAGAGGTATTTGATGTCGTCGTCCAACACGAGCGCCAGCGTCTTCCCGTCAATCACCATGGCGAACTCCACGTCCTCGTCGTAAAACTCCTCACTGTCGGGAGTCGACGCGTTCGTGTTCTTCGGCTCGAACTCGCGGTCGCACAGCGCGTGGTTGTAGCTGTCGACCGAGTCGTTTTCGGGCCGACCAAGCGTCGGGAAGACTTCATTGTAGTGATTCGGGCTCGACATGGGCGTGCCATCGTTCGCGGCCGCCGCATGCTGCTCCTCGCGGCGTTGGACACGTCGGCGCTTCTTGCGCGCCTCGGCTTCCTGGTCGCGACCAATGATCGCCAGCTTCGCCAGCTCCCACACATAGATAACCGTCCGCTTCACTGCCTCGAACAGCACTTTCGTCGCCGACGAGTGCTCGTCCGTGTTTCCCCACCGATCGTCCACCAGTTCCACGTACAGTTCCTCAAGCCGCGCGCGGAGAGCGCCCTTGTCGCGCTGGCCAAGCACAATCACGTCCATGTTGTCGTCAATGACGTGCGACGACATGCCAATGCTGAGCGCCGTCTCCTTCTTGTCGCCCGTGAGCACCCAGAACTTGATGCCCGCCTTGCGCAGCGAGCAGATGCTCTCTTCGACGCCTTCCTGCAGTCGGTCCTCAATGGCGGTCGCTCCAAGCAGTGTCAGCTCCACCTCAATGATCGCCGCCACCTTGGCGATCTTGGCCGCGCGTCCTTCCATCGACATCTCCGCTTGGCGATAGAGCTGATGCCACTCGTCGTACTGCTCCTGCGTGAGGCGCCGGATAGCCGTCGTCAGAGTCCGAAGACCTTCCGATGCGTACTCCTGCAGGTGTCCGCGCGTCACGTGGGCGACTCCTTGGGGCTGCGAGCTCGACAGCAAATCGAAGATTACGTCGTCTGCGCCCTTGCAGTACAGCACAATGCTGCCATCCGGGTGCCGCACAATCACCGACATGCGCTTCCGGTCGCTGTTGAACTCGAGCACGTCCAGGATCTCATAAGACACGGGGCGTCCGAGGATCATTGTGTTGCAGATGCTGCCGTCGCGAGACGTCAAGACGTAGCCCAAGTCGCTCGCCGCCAGCACCAGCGCCTGCTCGTCCGGGGACGACGCGTTGTACTTGATCGATCTCAGCGACGCGTCCGCGGCCTCGTCGCCGCAGTCGGACGGCGGCTCGTACTCCGGGATGACAGTGTTGCAAATGGTCAGCACCAGTAAGAAGTCATGGATCTCCTTCCGCGTCGAGTGGTTCGCCTTCAGCCGCGCAATCAACCGCGAGTCGTTGAAGCGCGTGCCCGGGCGAGCCGGCTTGACCGCATCCATGTCGACGTCGTTGTACCGCAGCCCCGCGATCGTGCACTTGGCGAAGATCATCTCGTTCCGCGTCAGCGTGCCCGTCTTGTCCGAGAAAATGTACTGGATCTGCCCGAGGTCTTCGTTGATGTTACTGTTGCGCACTTGGGCCGGCGTGTCCGTGGCTTCGTCGTACATCTCGAGGTCGCTCTCAATGTACCGCGCGTGCACGAAGCGCACGCCCTCCATCGTCACGTACATGGACAGCGGGATGAGGTTGTTGAACAGGATCACGTAACTGAGGAAGATGTAGCCGTTCTCGTCCGAGTTGCGAATGTACCACGGTGTCGACCCGTCGTCCAAGGCCAGGTTCCAGTTGTTGTTCCCGAGCGTGCACGCGATCGAAATGCCGAACAGCAGCAGCAGGACGAGCACAAACATCGTATCCAGCGTCTTCTCCACAAAGCTTCGCTTCAGCGGCACATCGGCCGAATTCATGGCGATCTTTGTGTCCTTGCCCGTGTACACCACGAGCGCGATGGTCCACTCGCAGTTGCGGCTCTCGCTCCCGCGAAGAATCAGGTTGTCCATCGTCAGGCTCGTGTCGACGCTGTCGTTCTCGTTGCCCTCGCCCACCGCCTTCTCCAGCTTCATGATGCCGTCGAAGTAAAACAAATCCCTACTCGGCGCGTCGCACTCGACGTAGATCTTGTACTTCTCCAGGATTTCCTCGGCCGACAGGAAGTGCTTGGTCGATTTTGCCACGCTACGAATCTTGAGGTTCGTCTCGCCGTCCAAGTTCGCAGTCTCCACGTAGCAGCGTCCATCGGGACGGCTCGTCGCCAGCAGGATGCAGTCAGCCGGCGTCTCCTCTCCGTCCTTGAAGATCAGAATATCGCCCACTCGAATGTCCTGCCATGTGCCGTCAATGTGCTGGACCGCGTCGCTCGCGTTGCGCCGCACGATGTGGCAGGGCTTCTGGTTCACTTGGTTGTCTGCCTTCTGCCGACGCAGATCCTCCGACACGTCCTTGAGCGCCGACGTTGCGAACACGATGAGCAACGGCGTCAGACTCGCCACCGGGCTGACGGGCGAGAAGTCGAAGAAGCACAGCATCACCACGATCGTCGTGTAGATGTTGGCCAGGCGGCTGAACTGGAGCTTCAGGAACACGAACAGGAAATTGTAGAAAGTGTACTTGCTCGTCTGGATCATGTTGGAGCCGAACGTCGCCGTCTCGGGACTCACGTCTTCGGTGGCTTTCCGGGAAAACGGGAACGGAAGGGAGATGCTCGTCCGCGGCGCCATCGACTTGATGCCGGAGCCCACAAAGAACTTCCGTCGAAGCGCCGGGCCGTCGGCGCTGTCGATCTCAGTCGGGTTGATCGACAGCGTCTGACGCAGCTGCTGGATCGAGTTGAGCCGCTCCGGAGACGGCATGCGAGTCGCCAGCGCCGCGCGGTCGCACTCGCGCTGAGTCTGCACGGCCTTGACAATACGCCGCAGCTTCCAGCCGTACACGAAGCCGAACAGGTTGAGGATGGTGAGCATGATGGAGAAGAAGCCCTGCATGAGCACGGACGTGCCGCTGCTAACGGTGGAAAAGTTGCCGTTGTAACCCTTCCAGTACCAGATAATGTCGATCAGCACCGTCAGCTGCATGCCGATCTTGTAGCTGAGCAGGAACTTGGGCAGCAGGTAGTTCGTGCCGTGCCAGCCAAAGACGAGCGTGATATACTGTTCCCAGCGATACAACAGCGGTTAGAGACCGACCAGGAAGAAGAGAAGACCGAACTATTGCTGTGGGTGAACGCACCAGGATGAGCACGGGCAGCGTGGCCTGGTACGAGAGGCCGAGGATGATGGGGAAAATTCGCATGGTGTTGATGACGGCTTGCGACACAATGACGAACTTGAGCCGCCGCCGCGTCTGATAGATGGTCATGCCCTTCAGGAAGCAAAACACATGCTCAAACATGTTCCACACGCGCGCTTCCGTGTCGTTCTCCGCGTCCTCCGCCACCGAGTCCGCCATACTGTGGCACACACACACACACACACACACAACGGAGAAAATGGTTTTAGCGCGGCATATCGTCCACACTACTGTACTGTACAAATACAGACGCGAACCTGTCGGCGCGGTAGCGCAGCGAGATGATGTTGCGCTGCTCCTCCTCGTTCATGCCCTGGAACGTGTTGACGCGCCGCAGCGATTTGGGCGCGCTGCTCACGCCGCTCGCGGGCGCCGTCATGGTGGTCGCGGCCGTGCGCTCCGAGCTGGATGGCACACCGCCCCCGCCGTCGTTAATGTCGATGCCCAGGTGGTAGTCCGTCGTCGCGGACGAGTCCGACGGCGACGGCACCGCGAAGTCGACCTTCATCGTCCCCGAGTCGCCCGCCTTCCTCCTTTTTCGCGATTGCTTCTTTGTATCGCGTGTTCTGCTGCCGCTTGGGGCGAACTGGAGAGCGCGCGGCGCGGAGGAGGAGACGGAGATGCCTGCCTGCCCACACGCTCGCGTACAGACCGATAGAGAGCGAGGGAAAGCGCCGCGCTGCCTGCTTGCCGCTTGCTGTCGCCGCCCGCCGCGCTCGATATAAATGGCCGCGGCCTCGTCCTTTTCGCTATTTTTCGGGTAGTGCGGGGAGAGAAACAAGACAAACATACGACCGGGAGCTGCAAGGGTTTTGGCCACATTCGAAAGTAAGAACTTTTGGGATTTGTATGAAGAGGACTTTCTGCACCCCGATTTAAATCGTCGCTGCCACACTACGATTTAGGGTTCAGAGGCCTACCCCTTGACGATCCGAATTATTATCGCAATTTCTATCTTTACTGTACGGTACAGTAGTACGGGACAGTGCACTGTTTGAATCCCGCAAACGCTCCGTCAAAACCCACGTTGTTTACGCTGGCACCAGCCAGCTCCCACTCTAGTCAATACAGATAGGTATCCGAGGTTATAAAATGTCAAAGGTTCATAGTTCACACTTGAGCAAAATTCACACGAAATTTCTCGTTTTTTAGAACAAAGTAGATAAACAAGCTGCCCTAGCCGCGTATTATTATATTTGCCAGGTGATTGCTCGTGAGACTTGGCCCTTGCTCAGTTGATGGGCGCGCGGTTCCCCTCTCGCCTTGTTGGCGGAAGGTGTCACAATTCCCGACAAAGATACACACGCGGCTGCGTAAACCCCCGGCTGTAAAACGCTGCAAATCGCCGCGCGCATTGTCAATTGCAGCTCAGTAAACCTGGCGAGATGAACAGCACCGCCACCTTCGCGTGGTTGATCGTGTCCGTTCAGCATTATTGTGGTGCACCAACTTAGCGCCAGTCCTTCCCTCCTTCCACCCGCGTCGCGATCGCGTTTGCTCCCGTTCACAAATGGCGAACGTAAGGCCGGCCGTTTTTTATAGCGCTTGAGCTGGATTCACTAACGCCAATTGAGCTATTTTTATACATTTTATTTGTTGCGGTGCTTATTTCTGACTGACCGGTTTTATAATAGAAAATGGGGCGTGTCTAGTGTAAAGTGTCGGGTTGTTGAAGCTGCTGCGCGCAACGGACACTTTGCGCGCATTTCCCATCAAAACGCGGCCGTCGTGGACGCCGCTGGGTTCCTCATCGTCGAGCGCGGGTTCTGCATGGATAGTTGTATCTGCATGGATAGTTGTAGCAACAGTATCCTCTGAGTGTGCCGTGCTATGTTATCGGATCCTGTCGGCACATACAGCGTCCAAGTGATACTTTTGTCTCAAGCTGGTGGACTCGCCCCAAGAAAACGCGCACAAGTTCAGGACTGCGAGCGTTGTGACGGCTCCTGCTCGGCTGGAAGGACGTGCCACCATGCAATAAAACATCACGGCAGGCTGAGCGATGCGTTACCACCAGCAATCAGTGCAACGCCGACGCGTCCAGGCCAGAGACACGGCGTTTCCTCTATTCAGTGAGCAGCAAAGTGGTCGCTACCCGGTAATATCGACCACCTGTACCGACACGCGCCACCTCGCTTGGGCGTCAAGCTGAACGAAGACTTCGCTCTTGTCGCCTTCACTTGTTGTTGCGAACGAGCTCCGCCTCCCTGTTAGTATCGCACAACCATCACCACCACCACAACAGTCAGCTTGAAGAGCCATAATCAGCATGACGAACTTGCCAAATGAGCGTACCAGGGGTTGATGCGGTGGTCGTCACCGCCGTCGTCCTCGTCCCACGTCACATAGAGCGCGTCCCAGGGCAGCAGGCCACGCGCGTCGAACGGCAGCGAGCCGGCCGTCACGCCGAAGTAGTACTCGCCCGGCATCCCCTGCGGGTTCCGGAAGAGCATGCGGAACCGGTCGCCCGCGCGCCATGTTCGGTTCACCGCCGCCGTGTACCGGGCAACGTCCACAACGTACTCGGGCAGGCGGTTCTCAAGCCGCAGAATGGCGACGATCGGGCGCTTCAGCGGCTCAGCATCACCGCTGACAGCATCGCTCGCTTCCTTGGACTGCTTCTCCGCCTTTGACGCGACCGTGCCGAGGCCCTCTTCGCTCGCGATCGCGCGTTCTACTGCGTCAATCTCCTTGGCCGACTTCTTCAACAGAGCCTGCGCCATCAGCAGCAAGTTGCGCGCCAGCGGAGGCAGCATCGGGAAGCGGCCCTCGCAAAACAGCTCGCAGTTGTTGCACATGAGCTTCATGTCCTCGAACAGGTCGCTGCCGCGCTTGTACTCGAGCTGCCGCGCCTTCTTGGCAATCTTGCCCAGGTCGATCGGGTGCAGCACGATCTCCTTGTACTCGGGGAACTCGCGGTCCGACACCGGTTCCAGGAATGGCCCAGCATCGGCATGCACGCGCATCTTTGAGATGACGCGGAGCAGAATTCGCGCGAGGCGTTGGAGCGGCGACGGTAGCGGGCACAAGCGCTCCCCAGGCTTTCGAACGCTTGCGTGGGCGCTCATGTCTGCAAGAGGCTGCAGCACTGCCAAAGCGTACGGGTCACCGCCTCCGTGGTGGTACGAGACCTTGTCCACGGTGCAGATGGCCGTTACGTTACGCAACGGCGCGTCGCCCTTCTGCGAAACGCGCTTCTTCTTGGTCTTCTCGTCCTCCTTGAGCGCCTGGAAATGCCCGTCGCCGAAGTATACGACCTGTTTCCCCTCCTCGGGGATGAAGTTGCGCGCCTCCTTCGCGCGCAGCTTGAGCCAATCGCGGCGGTCGAGGCGGATGTAGAGGTCCATGAAGGCCTCCACGTTGATGAACTCCTCGAGGAGGAGGTGCAGCAAGAACACGAGCTGCGCGAACGTGCACGCGCCCTCCAGCGCCAGCCGCCACTCGTGACGCTTGCGCTTCCACGATCGTCGAATCGTTTCCACGCCTCCCGACGATGCGGCCACTGCAACGTCCTCCATCTCGGCGAACAGATCCCGAAGCGCGTCGAAAGAAGACGACTCCTTGACCCGACGAGTCCAGTCGCTGGCCTCTTTCCACTCCGACGGAAGCGTGCCTGCATTTGCCAAGTGCCGCTGGAGACACAAGAGCATCTCCTTGACAATCGCATGCGATTCCACAACGTCGTCCGAGTCGGAAATGACATGGGTCCCGCCCTTCACTGCTCCTCCGGGCAGCGGGAACAGCTCCAGTTCAATGCCGCCCTTGCTGTTTCCCCACTGGACTGTCGGTTCTGCTCCCCCTTCGGGCGTCGCCGTCGCTGTCAGCGCTTCCTCCAACTGCTCCTTCGCCTTTGTGAGCTGTGCGATCAGCTCCAGCTCTCGAACGCCACGCGGGTTCAGCCACGCCATCAGCGCGTCCAGTTGCTCCTGCGTGCGGCAAATGAGGAGCTCGCCCGTGTCGTTCTTCTCGACATAAAGTCGCGGCCGACTGTCGTGCTGGAAGATCCAGTAGCGGTTGTGATAGCGATCCTTGCCCACCGGCAGCTCTCGGATGATGACCTGGAGTCGCATTCATACACCAAGACAAGCACACGTCACGCCACGATCGTAATCATCGCGATTATATGTAGGGAAAAGCGCAGGGAACCAACGTACCGATCGCAGCTCACGCGTCATGTCGTCGTGCTGCGCCTTCTTCTCCAGCTCGAACAGGCTCTCTTCCTCCGCCTTCTCCTTCTGCAAGTCGTCGTAGAACTGCCCGATGTACTCGTACTTGCGCTTCGTTCCTTCCGAGAAGACGTTGTGCGAGTTGGGCAAAATGCCTTGGCTGATGCACTCCTGGCGGAACGCCAGCTCCTTCTCGCGCCGCGCCTTCTCCTGGTGCTTCCGCCGCGTATCGATCTCAGCCGTGAGCTTCCTGTGATTCCGAATAATTATGTTTTCCTGCTCCAACTGCGACGCAATGTACGTCCTGTCCGGCGCAAGCGAGGTCACCAACTTAGTCATGCATCGAACAAGGAGAATGGACGCGGCACGGCACTATAGCATACCTGACGCTCGACAAGTTGAGAAATTCGTTGCAAATCCAAGAGAGGGCGCCAATCTTGTACGCGGTCGGAAGCTGGAGACATCAACGACAAAAGAAGCAGGTTAGACACAAAGGATGTTCACGCGCTGACGACTGTCTCGCGTACCTCGTGGAACTCAAAGCTGTAGAGCCCGTGGACGACGCCAGCGTATGTGAACGAGTCCATTTCGCTCGCCTTCATCGCGCCGAGCTCCTCCTTCTCTCGCTTGCAGCCTTCGATCCGACTCTGGTTGGCCCGCACGCGCCCCACGACGAACCGCTCGTAGTCTTGCTCAAAGATGTCCGACAGCGCGAGTGCTGCGCGACCGACCTCGGACTCCTCTCCATTGTACAGCACGGCGTTCTCCCACACGAGGCGCACGTCCGCCGCGAAGTTCTCATACCCGTCGTTGCCCTCGTATCCGCCGTTGTCAATCCTCTTCTTGATCGTGCCCAGGTCCATCGGTCGCTTGATAATATCCGGATAGTCCTCGAGCCCCTTGAGGGTTGTGTCGACTGGAGCGTTGAACGGGGCCGAGTTCGCTTGCATGTACAGCGTTTGCCGAACGATCTCGCACCCCACGAGCGGTTCGACGTGGCCAATGCTCGGATCAATCCCGAGCGCCTTCGACATGAGCTGCCGCAGAATCTCTTGCCACGTGATCGCGTTCAGCATGTCCGTGTACGGGCGCTCGCAGATCCCGTACGTCCGCTCCGCGTTGACGAACAAGTCCGACACTTTGATGTTACCTTCGACGACGAGGTCGTCCAGCAGCGACGTGAACGACTTCTCGGACAGAATCACCTTCAGGAACGCCATGAAGATCTTGACCAGCCCCACATGCGTGCCGCTGCTGCTCTTGGACGCGATGCACGCCACCAACGCCTCCAGAGAGATCGACTGGATGCCGACGAAAGTTCGGAAGGTCGAGATGGTCTGCCACGCCATGATCAGTTCTCCGAGGAGTGCGCCTGTGATACCGTCAAAGTCGGAACTGGACAACGGAATGGCGTTCTTGGAGCGGGTTTCCTCGTCTTCAAGCAACTCCAAGTCTTCGATGGGATACTTGCGCTCTTCTTCGCGCAGCTTCCGCTCTTCTTCACGTTGGTCACGCCACTTTTGCCGCTCGTCTTCAACTCTCTGCTTCTTTCGGATCCGCTCGCTCTCACGGTCGAGCCGGCGCCGCTCCTTCTCCGCCATCTCGCGCCTCAGCTTCTCTTCGCGCAGCCGATAGCTCTCGTGCAGTCGGTGGAGCTGCTTGAAGAACATGGACTCTAAATACAGTTCCTTGTCGGGGAACAAGTTCGATATCTGGTTGCGCAGGAAGGGGTAGTTCTCCATCAGGAACCATGACGACTGTGCAAGGGCACGTTCCCACACACACATCGCACTCGTTAGGCAAAGGCCAGAACCAGTCGAAGAAGGCTACATACAAACGTACCACTCGGTATCGCCCCTTCAACGATAGCTCGATGACTTGCTGCAGTGTGGCGCGGTACGAAACCTTCTTGTTGATCGGCAGCCACTCCTTCAGCACGTACGCGACGAGATAGCTGGCTTCAAACAGCATTCGAACGTGCTGGAAGGTGTCCCGGTACGAGTTGTGAGGGAGCAGGCCCGACAGCGGTCCTGCAATCTTGTACCACGCTAAAGGCGTCACTACCCACAGCGTCGGATCACCCTCGGAGAAGTCCAAGCACCAGTCCGTGATCTCAGGAAGCCATACTCGCATGCGAGCATACTCTGGTGGGTGGCGGAACCCGCACTCCAGCAAATTTAGCTCGTCCTCGGTCCCCTTCGCAGGAACAGCACCTGACCGATCGGTGCGCATGAGCTCACTCACATCCGGGTGGACGTTGTCGAGGTTGGAGTCTTTCCTCACTCTTCGTGGCGCGCTGGGGGTCTTCGACTTTGCATTTCCCGCTTGCAAGCTCGATGGTGCCCCTTCGAAATTGGCAGCGGCAGTGTTGTTGTTCGCACTTCCGGCAATTGGCCGAGGACGGCTCGAGTCTTCGCTGCTTTCAGCGTCGCTCCCGCTGGATGAAGAGGATTCGCTTGAGCTGTTTTCGCTGTCGCTGCCGCTGTCGCTGTTGGTCGTGCTGCTACCCGCGGTCGAGCGCGCCTCACTGTTTGCCTCTGATCGCGAAAAGGACCGAGTCGAGTCCATGTCTTCGTCATCGGACGTCAACCCGCTCTGGCCACTTTCCGAATCGGATTGTCCGTCAAGTTGGAGGGCTTGCTTCCTCTTCGACACCGTTCGATAGCGATAAATGGTCGAGCGCTGGAAAATCGACTCGCCAGTCTGTTGACGCGGCTCCAGCTCAGCAGCGGTGTCGAACGCACCGTCGCCCTGGAAGATATAGTCCTGCTGCGGCACTCCACCGACCACCTTGGCCTTCTTTTTACTCTTGCTCGCTGCACGCCGAGTACGCAAACCAAGGGGGTTAGCTTTCACAGCTCGTCATGATGCGACGCCGTGGTTCAAGGTCAGCATTACTGTCACGTACCAGACGATGGCCGATTGGCCGACGACTTCGAAGCTGGGGACGCTGTCTGCTCGGCACGCGGCCGCTTCTTGGAGCGGGACGGGAACGCGGGCGACGGCAAAAGTGGCTTGACGGGAAGCGGGCGCTCCACCAAAGGCAAGTGCTCCACGATCGTGCCGAACCCCATGATGCGAGGGCGCTGGCCCTTGGGCAAATCGAGGATCTCCAAGCTGAGTGGGCGTCTGTAGCACATTCGTCACAACGCATACCAGCAATTAGCAAGGGCGTTGGCTGCAGGAATCCTAACCAAAACGCAGGCTCACTCACCCCTTCTCGTCGCAAAAGAAAAACAAGTCCAAGTTGCGCAGCGTCTCGCCCTCGTGCGCAAACGCGTCGTCAAAGTTGGGCGGGATGTCCTTCTCGGGCACCTCCTTCGGCTGCGTCTTCGCGAGCTCCGGGTCGACAAACTCCAGCTCCATCGAGCCGCGGACTTCTTCCTCCGGCACGGTTCGCCCGGCGGGGATCAGTTTCGGGAGAATGGGAGGGCCGACCGGAATTGCGGCCGGGACAGGCGCAGGGGGAGCCACTGGCGCCGGTGCTGCAGCTGCCTTCGCTTTGCTGTTGGCGCCGGTGCTCCGAGCCGCCGGTTTCTTGGCGCCAGCCTTCGCACCGCCGCTGGCAGCACCAGCAGGCTTTCGAGCCGCAGCAGTGGATGTCGACGTGCGAGAACGCTTCGTGGTCGCAGGCTTCTTAGAGTTGGTCACCTGCACCTTCAGTTTCGAGCTCCCTGAAGTCGCAGTCGCAGTCGTCGGCTTGAGGGCCGCAGCGTTCTGCGCGATGAACCCCGGCGGCAGCTTGAGCGTCACCTTCAAGGACGCAGGACTGACTTCCTCCTCCTCCTCGAGCTTCTTGGCTGCGCTTTTGCGCTTGGAGCTCGTCGCTGTCTTGGCCGCTTTCCTAGCAGGAGGTGGAGGTTGAGGAGGTGGCGGTACGGCCGCTGGCTTCGGTGGCTCCAGCGGTGCCGACACGTCGTCGTCTGACGAGTCCGAGCTCGAACTGTCGTCGTCGTCACTGCTCGAGCGCATCGAGTCGTTGCTCGACGAGTCCGACACTGGCGGCGGCGGCGGCGGCGGCGGCGGGGACATTGGCGGGGACGGAGGAGGAGGAGGCGACGAAGGCGGTGGCGGCGGCGGCACCGCCACTGGCAGCGCCTTGAGGTTAGCGGCCGCGCCATTGCGCTTGCCTACTCCTCTGCCCTTCACGGGCGATCGCTTGGGTGCAGTCGGCTTGGCCGGCGTCTTCTTCTTCCTCTTGGTCGCCTTCGCTCGGCTTCCCACGGCAAAGTCCGAGTCGGCGTCCGAGTCGGACGAGAGCGACGAAGTTGATGCGGGCGGCGGTTTTCGCGCCGCCGCCGCCGCTTTCCGCCCGCCAGTGGCCGCGCGCTTGGGCTTGCGCGCCTTCGCTGACACTCCGGAGGAAAGGGACGCGGCGGATGAGGACGACGAGGAGGACGAGTCCGCCGCCGACGAGGATGAGGACGAGGACACGTCGTCATCCTCCGAGTCGGAAGACAGGCTCGACGAGCTGCTCGAAATGTACTTGGCGCCCACCTCCATCGTCATGAAGTCGGCCAGCGCCATGCTGCACTTTCTCGGGCTTCTCCCCCTTCACTTGTGTTCACGTCCTGGCGCTCCGCAAGACACCCACGGACGCCTCTCGCGCCGCTTTTCTCCCTGTCTCGCTCTCGTCCACGGCGCGTGTGCCGGCGGCCGTGCAGCGCTCTCAAGTCCCCCGGTCAAGCGCTTCCCCGCGTCGGTCGCGCGGGAGGGCCGTGTTGTCGCTGGATGGCGTGGCGCCCCAAAATCTTCGTCAGAGCGTTGGTCACTAAAGGTTTTTTAGTATCAAGGTTTTCTAAAATGGCTTGATAAATGTATTTAACAGTTCCACCTTGACGAGGTTTTTTCGCGGCGCAACCGTTAGAGACCATCACTCCTGCTCCAGGTCTTCTCCCCACACGTGCATGTTATTACTGTAGCAACGAACGACACGGTCTATTAACGCTCACCACGCCCGGGGATTGCTGGCTGATGAATGAGTGAACGGGTATTACAGGCGGCTGGGTGTGCTTATCAGCGTGAGTGGGCGTCACAGCTGCTGCAGCGAGCCCGAGAGCGCGGTCTGCGAGCTCGTGGGCGTCGAGCCGCCGCGCTTCTGTTCCTGCTCGCGCGTGCGCTCGAGGATGTGCCGCTTGATGTCCAGGAACGCGTCCACGATCTCGTCCTGCACCAACAGGGGGCAGCTGTGCAGGATGGAGGTCATGTAGTAGCCCAGCTCGCGCTGGCGCTTGTCCACAAAGTCCGCCGACAGCGACGAGCCAATGTACTTCTTGCTCGGCAGATACGGGAACAGCGGCGCGCGCGACGGGTACTTCTCGCGCAGCTACGTACAGTACCCGGCACAGCAGAGCAAGCGTGAGTGCCTAGACAACGAGCAGTATGCGAAGAGGCGTCATGTCGTACCAGGATGTCGATGGCGCAGAACTCTCGGTAGCGCCGCACGACGTCCCAGATCTGCACATGAGCATCGGAACAGCACGTGGTGACGAACGAGATGAAGAGCGGGCGGCTTCACACGTAGATGCCTGCACGCACCTCTGGCGTGCCGTTGCGTTCGACCCACGTGCACCGCAGGATGTACTCCTGCCCGGTCGAGAAACACGTCCATTAGCATGGGAAGCGCCACGCCCGAGACGACGGCGCACGCACCGTGTAGAACTTGCCGCAGTCCAGGTCGAGCGACTCCTGCGTGCCCAGCACGTCCACGCGGAAGTCGCCGTGCAGGCCGGCGCTGCTGCCCTGCCGCGCCTTGGGCGTCGCCCCGCCCGCCGTCGCCATCGCCCGCTCTGTCGGTCGAGGAAAACTGGATAGTGCCGTGCTGCTGGTGGAGGCGCTATTCTCTGTCCGGGTCTAACTGTCATTTGGAGCGTTTGAAGGAACACTCAAGAGGCAATACAAACCGGACACATGCCGTAGGGATCAGCATCGACACGCCGGCTTCAACCTGTGTCATCAGCGTCATCAACACCACCACAACCACCTTTTCCAATGCCAACACCATAAGTACTGTACAATATTGGTACCAACGGTTCATGAGAGTCAATGCTTTCGTTTCTTTTTTCTTGTACTTATATGAAGCTGGATGTTATGGTATTACGGCCGAGGGAGTTTAGGCCTGCACCCGCTTCTCGGCGCGCTCGGCGTCCTTGGCGGCGCGCGCCTTGGCGGCCATGAAGCGGTTCAGCGCGTTCACGTAGGCCGTGGCGGACGCCACCAGGATGTCCGTGTTGGCGCCGTGGCCGACGTACTGGCGGCTGCGCGCGACGCCCGTCTGCGGGTTCACCAGGTCGCTGCTGTCCGCGCCCTCCTCCTTTGCCACGGCGCTCGCCTCGCCCTTGTTCTCCTCGACACGCACCGTGACCTCGCCGAGCGCGTCCTTGCCGTCCGTGATGCTGTCGACCGAGTACTCGTTCAGGCGCATGTTGGTCATCTTGGTGGCGCGCGTGATGGCCACGTAGATGGCGTCGATCGGGCCCGTGCCCATGGCGGCCTCGCTCACCTCGTGGCCGTCCTTGTACGCGAGCGTCACGGTCGCGGTCGGCTTGACCAGGTTGCCCGCCGTCACGTGCACCGACTGGAGCGTCCAGAACGTCTCGGGCTTGTACATCTCGTCCGACACGATGGCCTCAATGTCGGCGTCCGTGACCGTCTTCTTCTCGTCGGCCAGCACCTTGAACTTCTCGACGTAGTAGTCGAGCTGCTGGGGCGTCAGGTCCGTGTAGCCGAGCTGCTGCAAGCGCTTGCTGTACGCATGGCGGCCCGAGTGCTTGCCGAGCACCATCTTGTTCTCCGTGAGACCGACCGACTCGGGCAGCATGATCTCGTACGTGGCCTGGTGCTTCAGCACACCGTCCTGGTGGATACCCGACTCGTGCGCAAACGCGTTGGCGCCCACAATGGCCTTGTTGGGCTGGATGCCGATGCCCGTGTAGTGGCTCACCATGCGGCTGCAGCGCATGATGTGCGTCGAGTCCACCGTCGTGTACACGGGGTAGTGCTGCGGGCGCGTCTGCAGCGTCATGATCACCTCCTCGAGCGACGTGTTGCCGGCGCGCTCGCCAATGCCGTTGAGCGTCACCTCGGCCTGACGGGCACCGCCGGTAATACCGGCGAGCGTGTTGGCCGTCGCAAGACCCAGGTCGTTGTGGCAATGGGTCGCGAACACAACGTTCTCGCTGCCGGGCGTGTTCTCGAGCACGTAGCGGAAGAGCGAACCGTACTCGTTGGGCACCGTGTAGCCGACCGTGTCAGGCATGTTGATGGTCGTGGCACCAGCCTTGATGACCTCGCCGATGACCTCGCACAGGAAGTCTGGGTCACTGCGGCCGGCGTCCTCAGCCGAGAACTGGATGTCGCTCGTCAGGCTCTTGGCGAAGCGCACGGCGTCCACGGCGCGGCGGACGCACTCGTCGCGCGAGATCTTGAGCTTGTACTTGAGGTGGATGTCCGAGGTGGCCAGGAACGTGTGGATGCGGTGGCTGGGCGCGTGCTTGACGGCGTCGTAGCAGCGCTGGATGTCCTTCTCCATGGCGCGCGCCAGGCCGGCGATCGTCATGGGCTTGCCCGAGCGGCGGTTGGTCATCAGCGGACCAACCTCCTGCGCGATGGCCGACACGGCGTCGAAGTCGCCGGGCGACGAGATGGGGAACCCGGCCTCGCACACGTCGACGCCCAGCGCGCTGATGGCGCGCGCAATGTCGAGCTTCTCGCGGAAGTTGAGCGTCGCGCCGGGCGACTGCTCGCCGTCACGCAGCGTCGTGTCGAAGACAATCAGTTGGTCCTTGCCATCGTGCGACGAGGCGGCCGCGCTCATCGCACGGCGCGTGGTGGCGGCGGCGCTGCCCTTCGCGACGGCGGCGCGCTTGGCGATCGAGCTCAGCATGTTGCGGGTGGGGTGTGGCTACGGAGGTTCCTGGAAGGGAGGGACCGTCGATGCAGGTTGCAGTTCCGAAAGTGAGGGAGGGGGGAGGGAGTCCTTGTCCGTCGTGGGATCCCGCCCAAGCACGCAGATGTGTGGCGCCTGGTGATTGGACAAACAGCGCGGTCGAAGCACGGGGGCGCTTTTTCTTGTGCTCGTCATGGTGCGGCGCCCTCCACCACCAGGAGGGGAAGATTCCGGGCGGGTGGGTTCATTGGGTTTATAAATGGTTCAGACCCGTCAAGATCGACGCACGCTTGCTTTTTGTATGTTGAAAATAGCGGAGGGAGAGGGTTGGAGGGATCGGGCGGGTTGGGTCTACGTCAGTTCCGGTGGCCACAGCAATTTCCGGAGGCCGTTGACCTGGACGGCGCCTTACACCATACAAACTTCAGCTGTAATGTGCAGCGTGGAACCACATGGACCGCGACGCCCGCTCTTCATCACACATGTGCACCGACTGACCAGCAACACCACGCGAAAATGCGGCTGAAGCGTTGACTGATGGCGGGAAGTTTCTTCCCGGCGGAAACCGGGTCACTCCATACCGCATCCGTCAAAACTGTTCGTCTCTGCTTCGACTGTCACATACAGAGGTCAAGTGCTATGCAACGGCTCCCTCAACACCATCTTTCTACTGTACAACTCAAAAGTACCTATCCCCCACAAAACTTGCGTGTCATGTGCCCTCCCTACTGTATCGAAGTTCAAGTTGGCCCGCCTCGAAACTTCAATTGGGCGCCTTGCAAAGCAGGAGCATGCCTCGCGCTCGGCGACACCCTCCGCCGGTTTAACCGGCCCGCACTTGTCAAACCAGGACAGTTCTCGTGGTGACTCCCTCCTGGTCGCCGTTTTCTTCTTGGGGACGAGTCTCCAGGTGAAGTGAAGAGCGCGCATGAAAAGCGCCACGCAGAAAAAGTTCCAGAGTCCAGGGGCTGCGTCTCTATTCTTCGACATCACGACCAGCATGCTGTAGCGCGTAATCACTCTCGGATTGGCCATAACACCGTCTGAAACTCAAAATAGACGCATCGGATTGGTTGAAAAGCGGACAGTTCTTCCAGAATTCCAGGAAACGGTAAATATATGAAACAAAGTATACTTGATGCCGTTACGCGAGCGGTAAATCACGAGAGAACGAAGAACGCAGAGGGGCTGACGGACGACGATGGCGACGTCGAGGCCGCTGCCTCCGGGGCGCCGCGGCAAGAGCGCGCGCCCGCCCGCCGCCGCCATGCGCGCTCTGCCCGAGCCCAGACTGCTCGGCGCTCCGTCCGCGCCCGCTTTTCCGGCGAAGGAGGCCCCAAAACCCGCCGAGCACGAGCAGAAACAACCTCCGCATGAGACAAGCGCATTTGCGAGCCCCCGCACGAATACCTGGGGGCAGCGTGCGTCGCAACCGGCTGCAGTAGCGAACCCTGATGGCCTACGGGCGCCGTCTGCCGCCCGGATGGAAGCCGCGGCGCCGTCTCCGGCACAGGTGACGCCGCCCAAGGCGTCCGGGTTCCTGGCCGCTCGCGCCATGTTTGATGCCAAGAAGGCGGCCGCGCCGCCGCCGCTTGCGCCTGCGCCTCTTGCAAAGCCGTCGCGCTTCGGAGCGAGGCCACTAAGTATTGCAACGGGAAGCAGTGCGCATGGCCAGACCTCTTTAGGCCCCACTCCCAAGTCCCCGGTGGCTATTCCCGAGCCGCCAACAAAGCAGGCGCCTTCCTCGGTCAAGGCGCTCATCTCGAGGCTAAACTCGCCAGCCGCCGTGGCCAAAGCCGCCAAGCCACCGACAGAACATCTGAGGCCGAGCCCTCGGCTTTCTCATGTGAACAAGGCCGCCGCACCCGCTGCCATCGGATCGCAGCAACCAGAGCAGCGCACTCCTCCTCCTGCGCCAGAGACGACTACGCCAGCGGTGACGCGCATTCCAACTCCCGAGCCTATCAGCTTCACCGCGAAGGTTGCTACTGGAGTTGAGTCGATCGCATCTGTCGGTTCGTCGCCGACTGCGCGGCTCTCCGCTTCGCCAGCCCGCGCTCCAGCGCCGCCAGCGCCTCGAGTCTCAGCGCCTCCAGTTCCTATCACTGTCCCACAAGTCCGGCCAACAGCGGTGACGTCCCCTGCGGTCGCACCACCAGTCCCGCCGACGGTGACGGCGCCCGTTGTACCTACAACAACGGCTACAACAGTGCCGTCGCCGCCGCCCGTTGTGGCTTTACCACCAGCGCATTCGCCAGTGGCGACCGATACCGCGGCCAGCAGTCCCGCGTTCCACCCTTTCAACTTGCTGCTGTCCGTGACGGCAGTGCCCACGATCCCGCGCAAGCTGGACTGCGTGTATGACGACGCGGCCGCCGAGATGCAGAAGAACATCATGAAGGTGGTCAAGAAGCTGTTCCGGAAGACCAAGCCGCGGGTGGAGGAGTTCAAGATCAACGCCAAGCTGTACGGCAACGGGTTCATGGACGCCGAGGAGTACCTGGACTCGCTCATCAAGGACTTCCGCGCGCTGCGGGCGCTGCAGCTGGTGCCGTGCCTCGTGAGCATCCAGCACGACGACATCAAGCGCGATAACCTCTTGTTCGCTGCCCGCGGGTACCGACTGCGCAACCTGGACGCGCTCCAGCGCCAGTGTGACCAGCTGCCAAGCGGGCCAGCGATCGAGCAGCGCCCCCGCTTGTCATCGTCCGATTCGGTCGCGTCAACGGTGTCGACGGTGTCAACTGTCAGCGTCGCGGTCGACTCGGCAACGCCAGTGATCGCCAAGGATCCCGAGCAGGAGAAGAAGCCGGCCGTAGCTTCCGAACCCCTCGCTGCTGCGGTGGACGTCTCATCGACGAAGCAGGTGGAATCCAGCGCGCACGAGCATGAAGCCAAGGGAAACAATACGATCGATACCGTGTCGTCGACCACGGCCGAGCCGCTTGCACCTGAACCAGTCAGCGAGCCGATGGCACTCGTCAGTGAGAGTCCTGAACTGCTATCGAAGGTTGAACCGGGCCAGGAGAACGCGTTGCCTCCGCGACTGGAAGTGGCCGAGGACGACTACAACAAGGACGCAAGCACTGGGTCCACGGGTGAGATCCCAGTCTCTGCTCCTGCTGACACAGTGGATGACGTGCCTGCTACGACCGAGGCTGACTGTGGTGCGACGGAGTCCGGTGAAGCGAAGGCGGAGAACGCGCTGTCGGAAGCCGACACGGACAGTGACTCGAGCGCGGCCGACCCGGTCGCGTCGCCCTCCGTGAACGAAGTCGCCCCTGCTGTGTCTGCAGGCTACATCAGCACTCCACCCGTCCTGGATGTCGGTGCGCAGGTGGAGGAGGGTCCGTCCCCGCACAGTAGCAACCAGGACCTTCCGTCGCAATCGACGCAGCAAGGAGCCGAGCCCGAAGCCGGGCCGTTGCCAGCGGAGGAAGCAGTACCACAAGAGAAGTCGGAGCCCGAGGCTGAGCAGCAGGACAAGGTGGAACCGCTGGTCAAGCCGCCGTCCGACGCTGTTGCAGCTACTCGACCCAGCCGAGCCGACTCGCTCACGTCCAGCGACGACGAGGAGGAGGACGCGCCTGCCAACGCATTCCAGTGCAACATGTTTGGAGAAGTCGTCACACCCAAAGAGCACCAAGTGAAGCAACAAGTTGAAGACCACTCTGATGCCGGGAAAGCCGCCGCTACTGCGGAGACTGCACGTCCGGTGTTCTACGAAGCCGAGAGCCTGTTCGGTGGCATCTACGAGCCCATCGTCGCCGTTCAAGCCACCAGCAGTACCAGTGTCGCCAGCATCGACACCTCCGACGCCTTCTCGCTGTTCGGGCCCTCGTCCGCCACCTCGTCGCCAGCGCGATCGCCGAGCAGCGCAGGAGCGTCAGCGAGCAGCAGCAAGCCGCGCAAGTCGGTCACGTGGGGCACGACGCAGGCCAAGGAGATCCCGGCGCGCAGGTCGTCGCCGCCGCCCGCGCCCATGATCTTCGGCTTCGCCACCGCCGGCGCGTACTCGGACTCGGACTCGGACGACGACTCGGATTTTGACTGAGTGAGTGAGTGAGTGAGTGAGTGAGTGAGTGAGTGAGGAGTGAGTAGTGTGCGTCTCAATGGCCAACCCGCGCGTCTGTAGACGTTATACTCCCTGCCATGCATTCGTTTTCCCACCCGCCGGTGCCGCTCCTTCCCCGTCAAAACGCACGCTCCTAACCACCTCATCTAGCGCCCTACACAAGCCCCGTCCGCGTGTCATACGGACCCTCTCCGTCTGCTGCCGCTGCCTGATCTACCTGCCGAGCCGCGCCCGCCTCTATTTCTTGTGGCTCTTCTTCTTCTTGGCCTTCTTCTTGGGCGTGTGCGGCGCGCTCTTGGCTCCGTTCGAAGACCCGCTGTCGCTATCGGTCGCCGGGTGGTCTATTACCTCGCCGTTCTGCTTGCCCGCAGCAGCAGCAGCTGCCGCAGCGTCGCCGCCGTTCGCCGGCTCCTCGTCCGCGTCGTCCTCCTCATCCTCGTCCTCGTGGCTCTCGTCACCGCCGGCGGCAGACTTGCCCTTCTTCTTGCCCTTCTTCTTGCCCTTCTTCTTCTTCTTGCGCGCGCCCTCGCTCGCGCTCTCCTCGGGCCACGCCACGTCGTCGACAAAGCCCAGCGAGCGCGCAAACTCCGACCCGTGGTCGATGCCCTCGCCCGGGTCGCCGCCGCCCATGAGCAGCTCGTCCGCGTTGCCGCCGGGCTGCCACGTGTCGCGCAGGAACCCGCCGCGCGGCATGGCCTGCGGCACGTGGAAGCCCAGCCCCGCGTTCGTGAGCAGGCCCGTGTGCTCGCGCAGCTCGGGCTCGAAGCTGCGCCAGACCGTGTGCGACTGCAAAAAATTCCGCAGGAACGCGTCGGGCGACTGCGAGGTTGCCTGCAGGCGGATGGCGTTGCAGAGCTGCAGGATGTAGCCCTTGTAGCTCGAGCTGCCGTTGCTCGCGTTCGACTCGTCGCGCCGGTAGTGCTCGACCAGTAGCGACACGAGCTTGAGCTTCTTGACGAGCACCTCGAGCGATGAGACGGAAGAAGACTGCTGCTGCGGCTGCATCAGGTCCTCCGACTGCTTGCGCTGGTGGTGCGCCTGCGAGTCCGAGCGCAGCGCGATGAACACGAGCTGGTAGAAGGCCGCGTGGTACAGGTTGTTGTGCGCGTACTCGAAGAACCAGGCGACGAGTACGCGCCAGACGCGCGCGTCGAACAGCTCGCTCGTGGCAAGCTTATTCGGGTTGTGCGCGACGGTCTCGACGAGCGTCTGCACGAGCGTCAGGCGGAACTCCGTGAACGGCACCTTGACCACGTAGGCCGTGTGGCGCACGGCGCCGGGGGGCAGCACGGGCGTGTCGGCGTCCAGGTCCATCTCGATCGTCTGCTGGTGCTCGTACTTGTCCACCAGGTACCGCAGCAGCTTGGGCAGGTGCGTCTCGACGAGTCCAAAGATTTTCTCGCGCAGCGGCGCGAGCTGGTTCGGCACCATGTTGACGATCGTGGCGCCGAACGACTGGTACGGACTCGTGGGCGGGCCCTGCACCTTGTCGGGCGAGCTCTTCTGCACCAGGCGCAGCACGCACTTGATGGCGGCCGTGCGCTGGCCGATGGAGCGCGCGCCCGAGCGGTCCACGGCCGCACTCACGAGCCCCTCGAGCAGTTCCGGGCAGTACGCGGCGGGCTGGAGCAGCAGCTCGCCGTTCTCGTCGGCCGCGAGCCGGTCCAGCAGCTCGACGAACACGTCGGCGGCGCCAACCGTGTGCGCCTCGCTGTACGTCGCGGTGGACACGTGCGACGCGAGCACGAGCAACACCTTCCAGTCCGAGAGCGCGCGGAAGAAGGCCCACTTCTTGGGCGGCGTGCACGCATAGAAGCGCATGAGCGCGGCGCTGTGCGGCTTGCACACGAGCGTCAGGAAGGCCTCGGCCACGGGCGCGTGCTCAATGTGCGCCAGCATGGCGCCCATGTAGCGCCGCGCGGCCGACGAGCTCTCGCCCACCACGTCGTACACGTCGTCCAGGTACAGGCGCATCAAAAAGTCCAGCACGCGGCAGCCATGGCGCAGGTTGCCGCGCGAGTGTCGGCTGAAGACCGAGAACACGCGCCGCGCGATCAGTTTGCTCTTGTCCGACAGGAACGTCAGCAGCGCGTCCGACGTGTCGTCGTTGGTCAGCAGCATGGTCGCGCGGTACGACAGCCGCAGCGCCTCCGACACGTCCGCGTCCGCCGCGTCCTCGTCCTCGCGCCGCCCGGCGTTCGCCGCCTGCTTGCCCATGTCCGCGTCCTCCGCGTCCATCTCGTCCCCTCCGGACCCGTCCAGCCGCGTAATGTACGCGAGCAGCAGCTTGCACGCCGTGTCCTGGCGCAGCACGCTCACCATGGCCGCCGACACGGCCGGCGGGCGGTCGTCCGCCAGGAACTTGCGCAGGATCGCGTCGTACTCGTCGCGGCTCTTGCCGGCGGCCTCTTCAGCCTGCGACGCGCCGCTGAGCTGCTCCGGGGACGACGGCAGCGGCCGCCGCACCGTCACGCCGCCGCCCGAGCGCGCTGAGGTCGCCATCAGCGCTGAACGATCGGGAAAGTCGCGGTAGGGCGCCTGGTAGAGTCCAAGCACTGCGTAGAGCGTCGCCATGAACGAAATCCACGGCCAACCGTGTCAGGGGGACCCACCACAATACGACGAAAATCAAATGCGTAAAACATCGAAATGCCCTACGCCGCGGGGGACCAACCCCCTACCCAGCCGACCCCCGCACAATATCTTATCCGACTAAGAACCCCTGTTGCATCTACAGCACAAGACATACCTGGACGAGCACGGATGCAGCCGAGTGGTAGTAGGAGGGAGGATTCGCTGCCCTACTTGGTGTCGTTCCCGTGCCAACGCGTCCGTTGGTGGGGCGGCAGGCGACTTTTTTTTCTCTTTTTGTGTCGCGTGTCGCGAGTTGGGAGGGCCAGCAAAAACGCACACACACAAACAACCGGATGCCCTACCGACGGACGCACTTTGGCGGGCCGGCCGGTCGGTTCTTCCGCCCTCTCCCCTTGGAGTCGACCCGCCCCCAACAACTCCCCCCCTGCTTTCCCCTACCCGCCCACCGTGTGTAGCAAAACCCCACACCCCGCCCACCCACTTTCTCCTCAAACCACCGTGTTTTGAGAAATCGGACTTCCACTAAGTGCATTTCACATTCATTACAATATTGTAATATACTGATACATAATCAATTATTGAAGCTTGATCGACCGGAGCTGCTCGGCGTGGTGCCGCCGGAAGAGCGCGAGCTTGGCCATGGCCTTGGCGTCGACGCCTCCACCGTCAGAGCGCAATAACTCGTATGCGTCCACCTTTTTAAGGACCAGCGCGTAGTGGCAGCTGCGCGCGAAGGGCGTCCAGACGCGGAAGGCGCCGCCGCTGGCCATCGCGAGCGCGTACACGGTCGGCCAGAGCCGGTGGGTCGAGTCCGTGAACACGAAGTGGCTGCCATCACGCGCGTTCCGGAACAGTGAGCGCAGGAAGCAGTAGTCGCTGCGCTCGAGCAGCACAAAGTTCTCAACGCACACGAACGAGAACACGAACAGGTCCGTGGCGTCCAGGTCCTCGCCCACGCTCACATTGGCGGCGTCCAGCGCGTCGAGCGTGATGTCGCAGTGCTTGAACGTGCACGCGACGTCTGTGAACGACCGCTCGCGCAGCGCTCGCTGCACGGCACCCACCGCGACTTCCCAGCCGGGTTCGTTGTCGTAGACCGTCAGGTAGAACGCCACGTCGCGATCGGCGCGCAGGTACTTGCGCATGACGGCCAGTCCGACCGCCTCGAAGCCCGGCCCGCCGCCGTACAGCGCCACGTTCCAGCGCTTGGCTCCGCAGTGGAACAGCTCGGAGCGCAGCTGCGCGAGCTGGGGCGTCAGCAACAGGTTGGGCAGGTTGCCGCAGCGGTTCATCTTGGACGCGATGTACCCGGAGCGCGCGTGCGCGTTCTCGAACGAAGGCCGCGTGCCCGTGTTGGTGGACAGGCACAGCCCGCGCTTGAGCTCAAGCGTGTCGCTCTTGTCCGCCGCGGGCAGCTCCTCCAGCAGCAGAGGCAGCAGCAGCTCGCACTCGCGGCGCAGGAACGACTGCCACGAGTGGCGGAACGCGCGGCTGCGCGTGTTGAGCACCGACTTGCGCGGCTGGAACGCGAGCGCCACGTCTGGGACGCGCGCCTTGCTGCTTCGGCCCGTTGCCGACTCGCCATCTTCGCCATCGGCTGGAAGCTGGAGCCACGGACACGTAAAGTGCCAGCGGCGGCACACGGCGCGCAGCTGCCAGCGCTCGGCGCGCGAGAGGAAGCGCGCGATCGATGCGCCGCGCTCGGTGTCCATTCGTGTCGCTTTGGCTCGAAAAGGTGACGCCAATCGTTCCCAATTTAGCGTTGATGCGCGTCACGTACTGATTACCCAAACTAACGTATTTTGGGCACAAATGGGGGGGCGACGTGGGTACACTTTCAACCTCCACCCTGCGCCCCAGTCTTCGACTCCCCCGCAGTTTCCCATTCTTCACTCTCTTCGTCTCCCAAGATGCTCTGACACCTCGAGCTGCCGCCTCTTCGCAGCGTCAATGCTGTTCTCCATCGCGCGTGCCCCGCCGTCGCCTCGCTGCCCCAAGTCGCCGCGTCCATCAGCGACTTGCTAGACGTATCGAGCACCTGGACCATCCTACGCGCGTGTCGATCAGCATATGCGTCAGTCACACTTCTCCGACGCATCCATGCGCGAGAGCAGCAAGAGCTTCCACCAATTGACTCGCTCTACCGCGACTGGCAGTTCACATGGGGCGTCCAGGCGGCCGCGAGTCGTGGGGACCTGGCTATGGTGCGATACCTGGCTACCGAGTACGCGCCGGGCAACATCGTGACCGAGGGAGTCGAAGCTGCAGCGGAAGCTGGGCACCTGCATGTTCTCAAGTGGTTGCACGACGAGTTCACGGGCACTGCGCTGTTTGGCATGCGGGAGTTATGGCTGGCGGCGGAGAACGGGCATTTGGAGGTTCTCCACTGGCTTCACGAGCACTTGCGACCGTCGACGATCGTTGCCATCAGCACAATGCCGGACGAAGAGCGGCGGACAGTCGACATCGATCCGGTGTTCCGTTGCCGCTCGCTTCCTCTCGAGGACCTCCTGACAGCGGCGGGTGATGGCGGTCACCTGCACGTCGTCAAGTGGCTGGCCAGCGAGATCGACAAGTGGCAGCAAGACCATCCAGCACAGCTCCATACGTACGAGTACGACACGTTTGGCGCCGCCCTGGAAGGCCACATGCACGTACTGGAATGGCTTCACAACGCCAACTACGAGTGGCTCAATGTACGCGAGGTGTCTGCACGCGATCTGATGGAAGTGATGCGGGCCGGGCACTTCGAGGTTGTCAAGTGGCATTACGTGCATCAACCACGAACATTCGCCGCTGTCTCCATCGACTTCGCTGCCGCCAGCGGACGTATCGACATGCTGGAGTGGATGCTGCAAGTTGGCGGCCTTGCTCCACCCGCCCAAGCAACCGTGCATGCCGCTTACATGGGCCATTTCGACGTCTTGAGGTGGCTTTACGATCACGATCTGTGGGGGCGCTCCGGTCCACACGCAATGAACGACGCGGCGGCAATTGGGCACCTAGAAATGGTCAAGTTCCTTCACGAGCACCCGTTTCCGGAGGACGAGGAGGGACCAAGTTGCACGACATCAGCGATGAATACCGCAGCGCGACACGGACATGCAGCGGTGGTCGAATGGCTCGACGCACCGCAGCGAAGGTTGCACGGTGGAGGCAATGGACGGAGCAGCCGCGAATGGTCACCTCAACATCGTGCAATGGCTCCATGAGCACCGATCGGAGGGATGCACCGCCGCTGCGATGGACGGCGCCGCGTCCGGCGATCACTTGGACGTTATCCAGTGGCTGCACGTGAATCGGTCGGAGGGATGCACCACCGACGCGATGGACAGAGCAGCGGCGAACGGACACCTGGGCGTAGTCCGCTGGTTGCAAGCGAACCGATCGGAAGGATGCACTACAAGGGCAATGGACGGAGCGGCCAAGAACGGACACCTTGACATCCTCCGTTGGCTGCATGAGAATCGCTCCGAAGGCTGCACGACGGATGCGATGGTTGGCGCAGCAGGCGGCGCACACTTCGATGTTCTTCTGTTCCTGAACCGCCATTGCATCCAGCAGTGCTCATCGCAGGCCTTTGTCGCTGCCTACAACCGGGGCGACCTCGACGTCTTACGCTGGCTAGCATTCAACTACCCCGGGGAGTTTGACCGCGGCCTCGTGCGTAGCCTCGGGCAGCAGCATGGCGTCCGACCACACGTTGACGCGTGGCTTCAGTACGGACACCTCTAGAATACATCGAAGTATGGTAGAAGATATAGCAATGAAGTGTGCAAGAGTGTAGTAGCAGGGTGAGCGCCGAGTTCGGTACTAGACTATATCCATGTTGAAGCGAGTATGCAAGGGAGTGCCCAATTCAATCCCGTTTCCACGCGCAGGCTCGGCAATCCGGAGCGCGCCAAGCAGTGACCACTGGTCACCATGTTGAGGCGAAATGCCCAAACTAGTGATGATGTGTACCGTATCAGCAATGAAATACCCAAAATAAAGTATTTTGGGACAAACGAAGAATGGTACTATGATTCATGGTAGTACCGGTATCAGCCAGCACGGGTACATTCCCGAAAAAGCTCCGGCACCACCGCTGTCCGGCCGTCGACCATGACGCTCGGTCTGCTCGCTCTCCCACCGCTCGACGGGGTCGCCGCTACCATCCGCCACATTTGCCCCCTGTTGCGGCGCTGCCCCATGCTGTCTCGTCCATCAGCGAGCTGCTGGACCGGTCAAACACGTGGAGTATCGTCCGCGCGTGTCGATCAACCCACGCGTCCGTCGCACTTCTCCGACGCATCCATGCGCGAGAGCAGCAAGAGCATCCACCAATTGACTCGCTCTACCGCGACTGGCAGTTCACATGGGGTATCCAAGCGGCCGCAAGACGTGGAGACCTGGCTATGGTGCGATACCTGGCGACCGAATACGCATTAGGCAACATCGTGACTGAGGCGGTCGAGGCCGCGGCCGAAGCTGGGCACCTGCACGTTCTCAAGTGGTTGCACGACGATTTCACAGGCACGGCGCTGTTTGGCATGCGCGAGATATATCTGGCGGCGGAGAACGGGCATTTGGAGGTTCTCCAGTGGCTTTACGAGCACTCGGGGCCGTCGGCGGTCCTCGCAGTCGAGTCGATGACGAACGAGGAACAAGAGTCAACCGTGATCGACCCGGTCTTCCGTTGCCGCGTGCCTCGTAACGAGAACCTCCTGATGGCAGCAGGCTCGCGCGGCCATCTTCACGTGTTGAGGTGGCTGGCAACCGAGATCGACAAGTGGGCTCGGGCGCATGATGAGGGCCGAAGCACCAAGTACGTATACGTCAGGAATCGTACCGCATGCAACGGTCACCTGGACGTGCTCATGTGGCTGCAGTCAGTCAAGTATGACTGGCTCAGTGTGGCCCAACTGTCGAGGCAAGTCACGGTGCAAGTAATCGAGAACGGCCACCTGGAGGTCGCCAAGTGGGCTTGGACGCATCAGCGGTGGACTTTCGTCGCGCCCGCCTTCTTTATCAAGGCCGCCGCGAACGACCGCCTGGACATGATGCAATGGGTGCTTGGGGTGGAAAAGTTCGAGTGGCCAGCAAGCGCGATCGTGTCAGCTGCGAGCGCAGGCCACCTAGTCGTCTTACGCTGGCTCCAGGAAGAGTGTCAAGGCGATCGTGCGCGCCGCATTGACATATCGAGGTGGTTCCACAGGCGCCAAAGAGAGAAATGCTCCGTTCCAGATGCGATGGACAAGGCTGCAGCGAATGGACACTTGGACGTGGTCAAGTTCCTTCATGACCAACCGTTTGCCAAGAGGAAGATAGCGACGGGCTGCACGACGGCAGCGATGGACGGCGCGGCTGAAAACGGACATGCTGCGGTAGTCGAATGGCTGTCGAGGAATCGCCGCGAAGGTTGTACGGTGGCGACGATGAACGGAGCGGCCTCCAATGGTCACCTGGATATCGTGAAGTGGCTCCACGAACGCCGATCGGAGGGATGCACCGCTGCTGCGATGAATGGTGCCGCGAAAGGCGGTCACTTGGACGTTGTCAAGTGGCTGCACGTGAATCGATCGGAGGGAAGCACCGCCGCTGCAATGGACGGTGCCGCATCCGGGGGTCACTTGGATGTTCTTCAATGGCTTCACGCGAACCGGTCGGAGGGTTGTACTGCAGCAGCAATTGATGGTGCTGCGTCAGACGGTCACTTGGAAGTTGTGCAGTGGTTGCATGAGAATCGATCGGAAGGGTGCACGACAAGTGCAATAAACGGAGCCGCCGGGAACGGTCACCTCGATGTGGTCCGTTGGCTGCATAAGAACCGATTTGAAGGTTGCACCAGCGGAGCGATGGACCAAGCCGCTAAGAATGGGCACTTGCACGTCATGCGCTGGCTGCACGAAAACCGATCGGAGGGTTGTTCGATCAACGCGACGGAAAACGCGGCCAGCGCTTGGCACTTCGAGACGCTCCTGTTCCTTCGACGCTATTCCACCGTGAGATGCTCTTCGTGGGCTTTTGTGGACGCCTACAAGAAGGGCGACCTCGACCTCTTGCGCTGGTTGGCGTTCAATTACCCAGAGGACTTCGACCCCGCGTTCACGCGCACGTTCGGCTACCCGCAGCGCGCGAAGCCGTACGTCAATGCTTGGCTTCGAAGCCTGCAAGTCAACTAGAAAGAATGAAGAGAAAATTTGTTGTGCACAATTGCATGCTATAGTGTTTTTCGGACGTTGGTGTTGACGATGTAATAATCCCTGGGAGAAGTCGTTGAAGTGCGTCGCAAGTCACTACCCCCAAATAATGTATTCTGGGCCAGATATCTATCCACCTTCATGGTTACACTGCTAGATTCAAGCGCTTGGGCCATGCTTCGTGCGTGTCGATTAGCCCACGCGTCCGTCTCACTTCTCTGGTGTATCCATGCGCGAGAACAGATCCAGGAGCCACCGATCGACCCGTTCTATCGAGACTGGTAGTTCACATGGGGTGTCCAAACGGCCACCAGTCGTGGCGATTCAGGTATTGTGCGAACCTGGCAATCGAGTACGCGCCGGGCAACGTCGTGATCCAAACGTTCGAAGCCGCCGCCGAAGCTGGGCATCTGCATGTTCCCAAGTAGTTGCACGAGTTCTCGGGCCAAGTGCTCTTCGGTATCCGTAAGACGAGGCTAGCAGCGGAGAACAGGCATTTGGTGGTTCTCCGGTGGCTTTACAAGTACTCGCGGCCGTCGGCGCTTCTCGCAGTTGAGCTGGTTGGCCACTCGCACCACGGCTGGCTGAAGTTGAAGCGAAAACTACAGTGCATATAGTACACTTCACATGCCGTTGAAGTGATTCAATGATAGCGATATATGACCCAAAATAACGTATTTTGGGCGAAGATAGCCATCCATCTTTGATGTACACTTTTGTTCTCTGAGCGAGCTCCCAATTTCATCCAGGGAGCTCAGTCGTCATGGCGCTCGATCCGCGCGCGCTTCCGCCTCTTGAGGGGGCCGTTGCTATCGTCTGTCGCGCGTGCCCCGCAGCTGCGTCGCTGCCTCATGTCGTCGCCGCCATCAGCGAACTGCTGGACGTGTCGAGCAAATGGACCACCAGCCGCGCGTGTCGATCAATCCACGCGCCTGTCGCGCTTCTTCGGCTTCTCCGGCGGATCCACACGCGCGAGCAGCTACTAGCGACTCCATTGGATCCGTCCAACCGCGACTGGCAGTGCACGTGGGGTATTCAGGCGGCGGCTAGCAGTGGGGACCTGGATACTGTCCGATTCCTTGCGACCGAGTTCGCGCCGAGCAACATCGTGACGGAGGGGGTCGAGGTCGCCGCGGCGGGTGGTCACCTTCACGTCCTACAGTGGTTTCACGATGAGTACACGGGCCAAGCGCTCTTTGGTATGCAGGAGATGTGGCTGGCGGCGGAGAATGGGCATCTGGAGGTGCTCCAGTGGCTGCACGAGCACTCGCGGCCGTCCGCAGCCGTCGCAGTGGAGACGATGACGTTGGACGAGAGACTGATAACTCCAGTTGACCCGGTCTTCCGTCGCCGCGTGCCTCGCCGCGAGAACTTCATGACGGCTGCGGGGGCTCGCGGTCACCTGCATGTTGTGCAGTGGGTCGCAAGCGAGATGGATAAGTACGTGCGGCAGCAAGAGCAGCCGACGGCGTTCGAGTACGACAGGATGCACACCGCCATCAATGGACACCTGGATGTTCTCAAGTGGCTTGAGGCTGCCAACTACAAGTGGCTTACCGTGACGGAGCTGCCAGGACAAGTGATACAACAGGTGATCCACAACGGTCACTTTGAGGTCGTCAAGTGGCTTTGGACTCGTCAGCCCGACATGTTTTACCGCTGGATGTACTTCGACGGCGCTGCCGCGTGCGGCCGTCTGGATATGCTGGACTGGATGCTTCAAGTCGGCGGTCAACAAGAGCCATCGTGTTCGCTGCTAGCGCCGGCCACCTAGACGTCTTGCGCTGGCTTTCCGAGCATAGTCCATGGACTCGCTCCGTGCACCAAGCGATGAATCGAGCAGCGGCTAACGGCCACTTGGAGGTGGTCAAGTTCCTACACGACCAACCATTTCCCATGGACGCGGAGGTGGCGACCTGCACGACAGAGGCAATGGACGGTGCAGCGCAGAACGGACACGCCGCGGTGGTGGAGTGGCTTTCCAGGCATCGCAACGAAGGCTGTACGGTAGCCGCAATGAACGACGCGGCCTCGAACGGCCACCTGGGCATCATCAGGTGGCTGCACGAAAACCGAACGGAGGGATGTACGGTCGAGGCGATGAACGGCGCCGCATCCGGCGGTCACCTTGATGTGCTCCAGTGGCTGCATACGCACCGGTCGGAAGGTTGCACCACCGACGCAATGAACGGAGCTGCTGGGAACGGTCACTTGGCCGTGGTTCGATGGCTGCATGTCAATCGTAGTGAAGGCTGCACAGAGCGCACGATGGACCACGCGGCCAAGAACGGGCACCTGCACGTCATTCGCTGGCTGCTTGCCAACCGGTCCGAAGGCTGGACGATCAATGCGATGATTGAGGCAGCCAGGGGCGCGCACTTTGAGGTGCTCATGTTCCTTCACAGATGCCGAGCGCCAATGTCGATGTGGGCGTTCGTGGCCGCCTGCATCCGGGGCGACCTCGATGTGTTGCGCTGGCTGGCGTTCAACTACCCAGACGCGTTTGACCGCGAGCTCGTACTCAACTTTGGCGGCCAGCACGATGTCAAGCCGTACATTGCCGCGTGGGTTCAACACGGCCATCTCTAGCTGGGGCCGCTGGTATACGCAACTAGCATACTGCTGTATTGAAGTCGGCTCGCCTGGGAGCAAACGCTTACGTGGACGACCCTCGATAGTCGCGCCATGACCGCGCGCGGAAAAGCTGCGCGAGGCTCGAGCCGACTCGGTCGCGGAGCTGCACAGGAACAAGCAGACGCGTCCACGTACGTGTTAGTCGTGAAGCATTGCGAGTGGATCGAGGCGTTCCATCTCACCTTTTGGTTGACACCATACGCGAGCGCGTTCAGTGCTCCCTACACGTGATCGATGCTCAAGTAAACGATGAAATGACCTGTCACTGACTGAGCGAGTCGCCACGCGAAGTCCACTGACCTGGAGCGGGGCGAAGACGCTGAGCAGATACAGCAGCGTTGCGTCCAGCTCGTGCCGCGGGGCGACGGCCTGGTAGACGGACGTGAGCGCGCCCCAGACGCTAGCAACGAAGAAGGCCCAGCTGTAGAACATGAGCCGCTTGCGGATGCGCGTCTCCATCTTGGTCGACAGGATGTCGCCCAGTGAGTGCAGCAGCCGCACGTACGTGGCCACGTTGTACACGAAGATGAGCAGCACAGGCGCGTACACGAGCGCGAGCTGCAGGTAAAAGGCCTCGGGCACCCACTCGTAGTCGCTCCAGACGCGCAGCCAGCACCACGGGCGTCCGTTCTCGCCCACGAGGTCCGCGCCCGCCGCCGCCTGCGCCAGCAACTGGAGCACACACTGGAGAAGAGCACACATTAGTGTTCCACAATCATGGTTGATAGCTCCTGGCTGGTAGCTTACCAGCGTTGGGATGCCCCAGGCGACGAGGTGGTAGCGGTTCTCGTACAGCTCGGGGGTCTTGCACTGCTGCGCGAAGAGCTTGTGCAGATGGAAGGCGAAGCACGCGGTCCAGAGCGCCGACGCTAGCGAAAAAAACACCAGCAAGTAGCCCTGTGTCGTCGGGTACGTGGATGACCAACAGCATTCAGACTCTGAAGCAAGCAACAACACCATGCGACGTGTGCAAAGGCACCTGCGCCTGGCAGAGCGGCTCGGGAGGCCGCTTCTGCGCACCACTGGGCAGCAGCAGCACGAGCAGCCACGTGACGGATAGACACGCATCCGACAGGTGCAGGCAGAAGAGCAGGCGCCGCCCGCACCGCCGCGACTCCTGGAACACGACGAAGCACGCGATCATCCCGAGCGCCAGCACGAGTGACACGCCCGCGCTGATCGCCGCCAGCACGCGCGCGGTCGAGAACTCGCGGCTTAACTCATGCACCAGCGCTTGGTCGTCGTCGGAGGCCATCGCTGGGGAGATTGTTGTGCGCAGTGGCGACTCTCGCCACGGATCCGTCGCCGTCTCACGACCTTTCGATGGGCTGGAACGTAGGTTTGTATCCAACTACACACCAACAGCAACAGCACCCAGGATGGCTGATCCGCACTGATCTTTGTCTGTATTCGAGTCCGCTACTACCAGGTTCGCGGTCTCAGTCGGGCGTGAAGGTGATGCCGCCGTCCTTCTGCCGCTTGCCGCACAGACAGCCAAAGAGCTTGACGCACGGCAGGTCGTAGAAGTACTTCTCCTCCGGGTCGCTCAGCACGCGGTAGGCGTCGCGCAGCTTCTCGTACTTGGCTGGTTGCGTCTCGTTGTTGAAGCGCTTGACGAGCGTGTTGTACGCCGCGTCGATCTGCTCGCGCGTGGCGGACCGCACGAGCCCGAGCTTCGCGTACAGGCTCTTGGACCGCCACACCCCCTCCTCATAGAACGCGAGCTGCGAGCGAAGCGCTTCCAGGATGCGCGCCTCGCATCCGTGCCAGTCGAACATGTGCGTCGCGCAGAACTCCCGCGACAGCACCTCGACGTAGTGCACGCACTGCTGGCCGCCGTTCGGCAGTTGCTCGCACTGCCAGTCCGACTCGGGCTGCACGTACTCGAGTGTGTGTGAGATGCCGTAGTACGTGGCCTGCATCGAGAAGAGCGTGCGCCGCGGGGCCTTGCGCGTGCACTCGATGCGCGTGCTGTTGCACACGAGCTCGAGCAGCGACGTGTTGAGCGGCTCCGTCTGGAACAGGTCGTGCTTCTCCATGAACGCGTACACGACGTCCACGGGCTCCTGGCCCTCGAGGATCTCGACGTCGCCCATCTTCTTGTCGGCCGTCTCCCACACCGGCACGCGCAGTAGCATGGGCTCCGCGCGCGTGCAGTTCGGGCGGTGCCGCGGTTCGTTGCACACTTCGAACAGGAACAGCTTGCGCTCACGCAGCGACAGGTTGCGCATGAGTCCGTAGTCGTAGATCACGTCCGTCGGCTCCTGCCCGTCGTAGAAGTCCAGTCGCTCGCGCTGCCCACTTGGAAGAGTGTACACGGCCTGGTAGATGAGCCCGGTGGATCGCGTGCATGGCAGCCCGCTCGCCTTGCATACAGCCGTCCAGATGTTCTGCTTCTCGTCGGTTCCGAGCCCGTGGTTGTTGCCGAAACGCGCGATCGCATCGGCCGGTTCCTCGTCGGCAAGCAACTCCAGCACGCCGAGATGCGAGCCATTTTGGGCTGCGACGGGCACTGCGAACACTACAGGAGCAAACCGGTTGCATACAAGCGGTTCCTCTTGCTCGCCATCGTCTTCTTCGTCATTTAATACATCGCGTTCGCGCTTGGCGTTCCTGTTGCTCGCAGTGTTAGCACCACCCGTTCCACACAACATGTCGAGCAGCATCGTCGCGTCGTGCGTTGTGAGTCCGTGCTCTTTAGCGAACGCGAACGCCGCGTCGGCCGGCTCTTGGCCTTCGAACACTTCGAGGATACCCAGCAACTCGTTCGCCTCACTTTGTACTGGCAGCGCTCGCACTCGCGCGCGTCCGCGCGTGCACTGAACGTTCTCCCGACCGCAGAGCGTCTGCACCAGCGACAAGCGTAGGTCGTCTGTGATATTGACGCGCCTGGCGAACCTGTAGGCTGCGTCGACCAGTTCCTCATCCTCACGCAGACGAAAGTTGCCGACCACCGTGCCGTTTTCGACGGTAATGGGCGCTGCGAACACGATCGGAGAGCGACGTCGGCACGTGACGTACTTGCTGCTGCACACGTGATGCAGCAGGTTCTTCCGGAACGCGCGATCGAGCCCGAAGCGTTGCGAGAAGGCGTACACGACGTCCACGGGCTCCTGACTGAGCAAGATGTGCAGCCATCCGAGGTCGACCTGGCTCTGGTCTTGCTCTTGCACGGTCGTGATCCGCTGGGAGAACACGACGGGATCGCGGCGGTGACACTCGATAAATAGGGAAGACGAGCAGACCGAGTCAGTGAGCTGGTCCAGCGCGAAGCGCGGCACGTCGTGGTCGACCATGAAGCGGTAGATCTGGTCCACCGGCTCGGCATCGTCGTAGATCTCGAGCTCGCCGAGCGTCTTGTCGCCGTCGCCCTGGACTCGCTGGCGATACACCAGCGCTCTATTGCGCTTGCACACGTCCCTAAACTGGGGACGCGCGCATACCGCGTTCAGGACCGACAATCGCGCGTCCCGGTCGAGATTCCGGTCGGCGGCAAAGGCGAGCACGGCGTCATAGGGCTCATCTCCTTCTAGCACCTGAAGAACGCCCAGCGAGCCGCCACCTGGCGCGTTGATGACCGTCGAGAAGGCCACGGGCGCCGCGTGACGACACTCGACGCGCGGCTGGGCACAGATCTGCGGCAGAAGCGCCGCGCGCCACTCGCGCGACTGCCCGTGCCGCTCGCGGAAGGCCTCGAGCGCGTCCACGGGCTCCACGCCGCGCAAAAGCCGGAACGGGAGCAGCGCCTGTGCGCCCGCCACCGTCACCGGGATCTGCGCATCCAGCAGGATGTCGGGCGGCGCCTGGGCCGTGGTAGTGCCCACATATACGAGCACAAGCAGCAGCAAGAGGAGGCGAAGGTTCGACGCCATTGACACCAGGCTCTAGTGGTCTATGCTACAGTAAAACTGCTGACAAGGTGGTCGGTGCAGCTTCAAAGATCCTGGAGATGCGTAACCCAAGGGGTACATTCAGCTATTTGTACCAATTGCATGGAACATTTTACCTCGATATTGGTACTTTAAGTTGAAGTGGACCAGGGACGCGAAACGGCGCGTACCCCTTCGCAGCTTGGGGTACGCGCTGCTGCTAGGAGCACAGCTCAGCAAGTCCAAGTGCTGATACGACAAAAGGCAGAACGCATCGGCAACGTGATGCACGATCGTTGAGTGCAAATCATTAGTCAAGCCAGTCTAGTCTACTCGCGCTCATCGAATGGTGAGCCGCTTGCGGCTGCCGAGCAGGTGCTTGATGTCGAGAACGCCCATGGTCGTGAGCGCGTCGCGCACGAGGTACTCCATGAAACCGGACTCGTTCTTCTTGTACCTGCCTGGGTTGGCCTCGTCGATGAGCAGCACGCGGCCGTACGTTCCCTCGGCGAAGATGCGCAACGAGCGCTCAAACAGACTAATGTTGCTGGTCATGGTTTTGACCGGGGCGATGGCCGGCGCAAGCATCGGGTGCTCGCTGTCGTTGCCGGTTGCCGTGACAGCGGAGTCGTCGACGTCTGTCTGCCGAACAGTTGTTCTGACACTTGCAGCGTCGTTGCGTGTTCGAGATGGGGTCACCGTGTACTTCAGCTTGTGGCTGGGCTGGGTAGAGGCTGCATGGGAATAGTTGGCGCTGTGAAGCAGACCCATGGCGATCGCCTTCTTTGGCTGGAAGCAGAACTCGATCGGGCCTTTCAAGAACCCGCCATCGTGGAAAATGTAGTCGCCCGTGAGCACGAACAGCCCGCTGGGACCTGACTGGTACATTTGCTGGATCACGCACCCAAGCGAGCAGTTCGTTGCGGCCACCTCATTCTCCACCAGCTCCGGATCGAACGGGTCGATGCCGAGCGAATCCATGACCGTGAACACGTCCCAGCCAACGAATATGAACCGGCGCTGGATTAGCCGCAGCAGACCGTTGTTGGCCGCGTACCGATAACGCATGGTGAGCATGAGCGAGCCGGCGATCCCACCCCAGAGCGTGAGCAGCGACAGGATTACGAACAGATCGCACATGATCTCATTCTTCCAGAAGCCCGCCAGCTGCAGCGAACCGCCGTACACACCACTCTTGAACGGATGATCCGGCCGCATGAAAGTCGTGTCGCCGTGGATGGCTAGGAAGAGGTAGAGCAGGATGCAGAGCATCAGGCTGTACGCCTTGTAGCTCAGGAAGAGTGCGCTCGCGTCCACGTACCACTCGAGCTTGTACCGTAGCTCAGCGCGCATGATATGCAGTGCCTTGAGCGACCGGATCGCGACCTTGAGCACGAGTCGTATGATCGAGTGCAAGAAGCACATGAGCCACGTGATGCGCGTCAGCGCGGACGCCATGAAGATGAAGTTCTCGATGTTCACCTGCTTGGTCAGCATCCACGTGCCCATCTCGAGCACAATGTACGTCATGCGCAGACTCACAAGCGCGTCGGCGATACTCAGCATGATGAACAGCCAGTGGTTGATCCACACGTCGGATGCCATGATGACGCGCCCCTTGAACCGGATGACAGTCGTCTCGTCCTCGGCCGTCAACGCCGACAACGGCATGAACGGTATCACGTAGCGCAAGTAGCGGCGGAAAGTGCCGACGAATCGCAGCTTGTTCGGCACGTAGTACACGGAGCGCAGCTGGAAGATCGCGTTGAGAACGCCGTGGACGACCAGCACCAGCGAGATGACACCGTACGCGACCGTCACGATGGTCGCAAGCCACCCGCTGTTGTCAACGGCGAACACGACTTTGCCGCGCTGGTCCACTGGCCGCGTCTGGAACAGCCCAAACTTCTTGTCGCTGTTGATCAGCCGTGGCACCGCCATGCAGTCGCTGCTCTGCACTTCAAGATGGTAGCTCCCGCCGGCCCAGTACGACTGGAGCACGACCAGGTCCGTGATGTACGGGAACTCGCGGTTGGGCCGACCTAAGCACCGCATGAAGGGCAAACCGGGCATGCCAAAATCCACTTCGATGCCCACTTGGATGTTGCGGTCGTCCAGCAGCGAGTCGAAGTGGGCCAGCATGTACCGGTAGCACGCGTCCTTGGAGCCGTGGAGCGTGATGCAGTCGTCGACCCACGCGGGCTCCAAGTTGACGATCTCGCACTTTAGCGCCGAGATGCTGTACAGGTAAATCTGCGCGCGGCGCGCGCCGTGGCCCCAGAAGTCGTCGTAGTTCATGTTCATGACGGTCGCGTTCATCGAGTTGACGCGCATGCACGTGGACCGGTCCTCGCCCAGGTTCCCCGGCCTCCGCACGGGCGGCGAGAAGAAGCGGAATTTCCCGCCCGCCTCCGTGAGGTTGAGCAGCTTGGACACGTCCAGCAGGTCGTCGCGCACGAGGTCGTAGTTGATGCGGCCTTCGATCAGTCGCGAGCGCACGAAGTCGTAGCGGCCCGTCACGAACACCACCACCGGGTTCTCGCGGAGACCCGTGAGCAGCGTGAGCGCGGCCGACGCGAGGTTCACGGTCAGGATGATGGCGCGTCGCCATGGCACGGCTCGGAGATTTGGCGCCATGCTCTCTCGTAGAGCGCGTTGTTTGTTCGGCTCAGTGCGGATCGCTGAGCCACTGACGGAGAGCGACAGAGAGGTTGTGAACGACTTCGCGACAGCCACTTCGTTTCGCCTGCGTCTTGGTGCGTTTTCGTGTCGCCGTCCAAGTCTGAGCGCCAGCCAAATGCTATTTTCGACCAGGCAGGACGCCGGCTGAACTTCAACAAGTGTATTCCTGGTCCATCACACTTTCAGGATGGCTACAATCGGTTCTGAGAAAAGCCCTGATCTCCGGGCCGCTGTGCTGTCGCTCGGTTAATCCTGACTCCGACTGCCGTGTAAACTCTATTTAGATACAGACAGAGCGAGGGGTACGTGCTGTTCGAGCGTGTTTCAATGCGTCATCAGAGCGCGAGGCCAAAGCTGCTGCCCGTGGTGTAATAAATGAAACGTAGAAATCCAGTTGCGGTCCATAAATAGCTCACGGACACCCTTGGGCTGACTTTATCCACGGGGAACAGGCATAGCACCATTTTTAAATGGTACACATTTAAAAATGTTTATTGCCAGTTTAGCGCGAAGACCTGGTCGAAGACTCACTCGAACAGCTCAGTTCGTAAAGAACTTCGATGGGTTCGACGCGCCAACACATTGGCCCCGAGCACACGCTCTTCCTGCCTACTAAAGTAGCCCAGAGAGCAGGAACTCCGCGAGGCGGACGCCACGCCAGTGATTCTCGGGTTGAACAACTTTGCGCAGCTGATTGAGCAATTTGGCGCAGGCTTCATGCTTGGCATATCCCGCGGCTTTCCCAGGTACAAGTAACGAAATCAATATCGGGCTCGCATCTATCACCTGTCGTCTGGCGTCTGTCGCCAGCGCCACGGTGGCGATCTCGAGCCTCGTCCTCCGTTGGCGTTGTGATCATACGCTCAGCGGGACTGGAAAGATCGACGCCAGTCTGCGACTACCGCATGCGTTTAGCCGAGTCCAATGACGCCCCCATTTTCGCCTTTCAGCTCGCCACCAAAAGTGCTGATTTCTGAGCCAAAAGTGGCAGAGTGTAACCCTGTGAGTCACTCCGTGTGTAACCCTGGGTTCCCACTGCGTGGCCCCGAAAATTGTGGACAAAAGTTCCAGAACTCCAGTAATTTCGCCGCTCGACGCGCTTTCAGGTGCATCAGGAATCCTGCGATGACTCCACACAGCAAGTGCGCTGGGCATTTTTCCAGTGCAACTCCGGGCGTGCCTTCCGACGCCCACGCTCTGGAGTGTTCGCGCTGTCCAACGTGTGGAAGCGCGTACACATGTAAGTTACTGTGCTGTGCTGTACAGTCTTCCCTCTGTTTCTACGTCTATAATCTTATCATACCCTTTGAAATATTATATCAATATCAATGAAAGTCAAGCTGTTTACATAAATAATTTTACCTTAATGAAAATATAAAACCTTTGATTTTTTATAAGTGCCACCTTCGTAGAAAACAGAGGGAATACTGTACTTGCGCCGGCAAGCAACACGTAAATTGCTCAAGCTTTTCGTCACCGCCCTCGTCTGATGCCTGATGCGGACATCGCCCGGCGGTGTCGACGGCCGCGACGGTCATCGGTTGATGCCAACGCCATAGCCGAGGAGGCTCTTCCGCCCAGGAGCTGTTAACGCGCGCTTGTTCTCACTCCTCCTGCGAATGCCAGAGCCGTTCTGGACCGAGGATCCGGCGTCGAGAACGTTTTTCAGGCGCCAAATGACCTCGCACGACTCATTCGAGCATGATTTGATGCAGCCCTATTGCACTCTGTCGCTTCTTCCGGCTTGACATTCGAAGGAACCAGCCATGGTTCAGCGTGCAGTGTAGTGTTGCGCGCACGCTAACGCCGCAGCTTTCGGCTTTCCTGAGTCCTCTCGGCACGCTGTTGCAGTCTACCGTTTTGGCGATTGCGGTGCGAGTCCCGTGGTGCGCACCGCACGATCGGGCCAGTCAAGTTGCCTTCCCGAAGTGGCCATTGCATAGACTCGCCGCCGAGGATCGCTCGGCTGACCAGCGTCCAGGACATGCGTTTGGTTGCCAAGACTTGGCAACTGAGAGTGTAAAGAAGTATGTCAGCTCGTGCGCATCCTCCCTTGTTCGGCCGCCTAAGAATTATATCTACTGTACGGTATTACTGTAATTTTGACCTGTAACTTCTTCACCATGGTGCGCGCGCTGGGTTCAATTGCGCACACACCCTCCATGGACTGTGGAGCGGCGAGATGATACGGAGGCGGTTGGGATGCTGTGGCCGCTCGTTCTTTCACGCACACGCCAGAGATCTTTGCAAACTGATTTCCGAGGCGGCGCGAGCCTGGAACGAGGAGTGAGCGCATACTGTATTACAATGTGCGCAGTCCATACGAGAAAATGTGTCCGATGGCGGCGGAGGTGCTCGGTCGCAGGCTAGCTCATTAGCTCCGTATCACCGCACCAACCTGTCTGGATGGAAGGAAGAAGGGGCGGCGGCGGCCCTGTCCAAATGATACGCTTCTTTTCGAGACGCACGCCGCCATGACAGGCGTGGTGGCGTGTCACTCGCGGCTTAACGACGCCATGCGCTTCCTTCCGTCCTTCCGCGGGCCGAAAGTGTCCAGAGAATTTGCGGTCGCCCGTGGCTCTCAAACTGGACCGAGCTGGGCGTCCGCGGCGGCCGAACGCGTACGCCAAACGCTGGAACGCCCACTCCACAATGCCGCGACGCCGGGGCGTGGCCATCTTCCGACTGCCAGAGAGCGCGCCGAGAGCAGCGAGCGGCGTACAGAGCTGCCTGTGCTGCTCATGGGCGAGTGAGTGCGCAACTGAGCATAAATCAGCACCAGGAGCGTATAATACAGTAACCCGCCCCCAAAAAGAGAAGGCGGCGACGGAAAACTGATATGCTTCAACGTCACTAAGCCAAATACAAAATCTAAATCGGAGTTTGGATTACACAGTGGTCTCCTAAGTCAACAATAATAACCTCGTTTTCTGACCACTTGTCCAGCTCGTTGTACAGTACAGTACCAAAATCCTACCGTGCACTGAGTGATGAGTTCGGTAGTTGCTGTCCAAAGTCGACAGGTTCATGCAAAAAAGAGACCTGGATATTTTCGTCAAAATTCGATTTTTTACGCATCGGCTCGAAGACTCGCAGCGGACTTTGGCTCTCCTCTCGTCACTTTCCATTTTGGTGCGGCGCTGACGGACCACAAGGCAGAAATACACACGCACCGCTAGTCTCCGATACAAATCCCGAGTCATTATGGCCGCGACCGAGGACGCCAACGCGCTCAAGTGCCGCTACGCGAGCAAGCGCTGCTGGAACCCGCGCGCGATCAAGCGCAACGGCGAGCGGCACAACCTGTGCGAGGTGCACCGCCAGAAGGCCAACAGCAACCAGAGGCGGCTGGACAAGAAGCGCAAGGCCGGCCAGCTCGCGCTCGGCCTGCACGGACCGATGCAGACCGGACTGCTGCCGGACCAGGAGCGGCGGCTGCGCATCCGCTCGTCCATCGCCATGAAGCTTGAGAAGGAGCTTGGTGCCGGGTCATTCACATCACCGTACATCCGTCCGCCGCCTGCCGGTCTCATGGACGCGGCTGGTCGCGCCGGTGCGTTCGCGAGTCGAAGCCGGGAGGTTGACGCCGCCCACGTTCTCAATGGAGTGGCGTCGAGTGGACGGTGGGGTGAGTCCTCTCCGTGGAGGGAGCCCGCCCTGTGGGAGCACGAGTGGCCCAAGAGCCCACGTGCCATGCTACGAGCGGCGGCGGCGCTCAAGCGGGAGGCGGCCATGCCCGAGCTGAGGCGAGCGGCAACCTTTGGCGGCTACCAGCATCACCATCAGCAGCAGCAGCAGCACCGCCAGCTGCCGCAGGTCGAGCGGAGCCCGCAACGACTGCCGTCAGGGTACCTGCCGCCGCTGGCAACGGCCGTGGCCCGCACGAGCCAGGGCTTGCTCGCCAGCGCGCGCTCCACGACGTGGCAGCCCGAGCGGATCGCGAGCGCGCCTCAACTGACCACGCGGATGGACCTGTGAGGTGCAGGCCGGCCTCAACTGACCGCCGCCAACCACACTTGCTCAGCTCCTCACCACTCGCCAAGCGACTAACGCGCCCCAGGTAACTCGGCCATCGAGAGCTGGTCGGCTGCAACAGGAGACGCGTACCGATTATCATCATAATTATGGGCATAACTTTGCATTTGGGTTCAAACATCAGAGCAGGAGACCGAAGAGATAACTCGCAAAATGTCGACTGTCATTTTACTAAAATAAAATTCGAAATAAAAATTTCGAATTATGACGTGCCAAAAATCACAACGCCCCATGGATGCATACACACAATCGTAAGCCACGCTAATCGAGAACGGGCGAGCAGTGAGATGGCTCCCTCACGCGACACGCCTAGGCCTCAGGCTGAGGCGAGACGGCTTATACAGTGTATGATGTCGCCCACAAGAGGTTGTCTGATATATTAAGGGCCGCATATCGACTCTACATAGTGGCGGATGCATCCACAACGTAACCGCGACCGGTGCAACCCAGTTTTGTAATACTGTAACGCTGCTGTACGCGGGGTCCGACCCATTTGGACGTTGAGTTTCACTTCGAAGTGTGCCTTGCCGCACGGCGAAGAGTCCGCCGTTGTGGGGTCAGAATTAGCGGCTCGGGACGAAGGCCAAAGGGCGAAAACATAACAAAGTGCGGGCGCCACTAATGTGCTTCCCGTCTAAATTCAAAATTGGATTTTTCTTTCGAAATTGATTTTACTGTTAGCGAACGTCGCGCATGAAAGGCTTCAACGCCACTGCGGTTAGGAAAAATCTGACCGTATGGAGTGCAGTCGGTGGCGCTAGCCAATTGAACCCACGACCTTTGCCACCCACCGTCCAGTGTAGAACCGCACAGACGAGCCACTGGATCCGATGCACTGTAGCAAAATCATTCAAATGATAATTCTACTCGTCCGGTGTATTCACATTAGAGAACACTCCACTCATCCCCCACAAGCAACCCTGCGCTCGTCATCGTCACGCTCAGGACGAGCAGGATGTACGCTGGCGTGGCGTTCCTTCCAGGCGCGTCTAATGATGCAAGCCGCGTCTCGGTTGAGCACTTTGCACGCGTGGGCATTCGACAGCAACAAGCCAAATGATATTGTATGTTAGTCGCCCGTTTCGCTGGCGGCACTCACGGATCGAACCCGCGAGTGGGATGACATGTCAGCCGCGGAGTGGGATCCCGGCGCGCCAACACCAGAAGCTCTTCACTTCGTCCTTTGTACACTGTAAGGACTCCTTACCCGCGTGCCCTCGACACTTACATCACTGCAAACCACAAGCGCAGGCGAATCTGCAGTGGCTAATACCTTGATTGTTGAAACGTGGGCAACCACCTCGAGCTCCTCCTGCGGTGAGGTTTATTCTGCAGCGTGTGCATGGCTTGAGTTTCAGGCACATTCGCGCCACCAAACCAGGTCATTCAAGAGACACCTCGGTCGACCAGATGGTGGCCAGTCCTCAGTCCTAAACTAAGTGACCCAGGTCCTCTCTAGGCTCAGGATTTCCACAAATATCACCCAGTGTACTATGATAAATGAGGATGATGACTTCGTCGAAGGGCGCGCATGCCGTGGATAACTATGGGGGGGAGCAGCGTAGGGGGGAGAGGCGCCCTCCCACTTGGTGTGAAGGTAGGGCATTTCGATTCTATTATAGTGGATGGAAGCAGCGCGGATCTTCTCGGACGCACTTCCCAATCATCCGCCCAGCCGACGCCATCCACCCGCGCAGCTTCTCCAGCATGACGGCTCCTCAATCACCGCCGCCGTCGCCCTCCCCGCTGCTTCACGAGCTTCCGGAGGCGGCAGACACGGACCCGAGCCTGCTGTGCAAGTACCCGAGCAAGAAGTGCTGGAGCCGGCGCGCCGTCAAGCGCAACGGCGAGATGCACAACCTGTGCGACCTGCACCGCGAGAAGGCCAACAAGAACCAGCGCCGGCTCGAGCTCAAGCGCAAGACGCGCGCCGCCACCAAGCCTGCGCCCAGCGCGCTCTTCCCGCATAGCGAGCAGCCGCCGCTGCGGGCGCCGCGGTCTCGGCAGCGGAAGCGGTCGGGCGCGCCGCGCGGCGTGCTGAGCACGCACCTGGCCATGCGGGAGGAGGCGCGGGCCCAGCAGCTCGCGAGTCTGCTCGAGCTCCGGCGCAACGCGTCCAGGTGCGCGGCCGCGGCGCTGCTCCCGTCGTCCACGGCCTACGAGACCACCTACAGCCCCGGGTTCTACTCGGGCGAGCAGCCGCTGTCGCTGCGGATCTCGACGACGCGGGCCGAGGAGGAGATCGAGCGCGCGCTGTTCTCCTCCTCGTCCAACCAACACAGCGCCGCGGACGAGCTGGCGCTGCTGTGCGGCGCGCTGGACGCCGTCCCGCCCACCAAGGCGAGCGCCGGGCTGGCCACCACGTCGCCCGTGGACGTCGGCGAGGGCTGGGACGCGCTGGATGCCGCCGTCTGCTGGGACCTGCCCACGGAGCTCGCCGACAGCAGCGACATCATGGCCGTCGCGCGGGTCTGAACTAGGTGGGGGGAAGGAGGGCGTGTTTTCCCATAGCAATGCGTGGGTTGAGTGGGCCCAAGCGGGGGGCGAGGACAGGCGCCGAGTGTTGTATAGTTTATTCCTCCTAATGCACACGCCATTGCGCATTTTGTGTATTGACTGGGATCGCTTGTTGGGAGACCGATATGGTTGCTTGCCTATGCCGGGGTCCTGCGCTAGGAGCGTTTGGAGGCGATCATAGCGATCTGCGTCTGTCGTCGGTGGTCGGAGGCCCCATGGGTCCAATCAGCGTGAGTCCATCGCGATGCTGGCCATGGAATCAAGCAGGGACCCTGCTCGGATGTCCGCCTTGCCAATGAACGCGTTGATTAGCAGCTTGCAGTCACTCGGGGATAACAAGCCTCGATGCGGAGGGGCGCGGAGTCTTGTGTGCGTATGCCAGCCCGTCCCGTACGGCTTCCGATTCACTGTAGTTGTTGGTGACATGGGGGCCGTAGTTGTAACACGTCAATGATACCAGTTCAAATCCTGCGGTCGAAAGGTGGCGATGGATTTCCGTCGGCTGCCGCAGGAGGAGCGAAGCGACCCCTTCGTGTCGAACCAGTTACAGTAGACGCTGCATCGTCCAGCATGGCGATGGCTACACCTCGCCGCTTCTAATCAAGCGCATCGGAGAGCGCATCCTCGGCGTGGATTCTGGGTTGCGCCTACCGAACAGTATCATGCCAAGCCGCGCTCGTCGCGTCCTCGCCTGGACCGTGTCTAAGACCTGCCTTATCCTGTGTGGCAGACCTGGCAACACGCGTAGAACGGTCCGCGCGTGGCGTGGATTAAGCCATTCTTTTTAATCCGTGATGAGCCGGACACGGAGAGCCGGGCGGGCGGAAGGCTACGCTGTCTAGGGACGAGAATCGACCGCGCTAAGTTTCCCGTTGACACTCCGCCCCTCAAAGGAGACCTGGCGGTGCCAACGACGCGACTGTACGTATGGACCGAGGCCCCTTGCAATGTACAAGTCAGCGCCGCAGTCATCAGTCGTCGCCATCGCGGGTCGACGCCGACGCATCCTCGCCTGCAAATATATCACGCGCGTGCCGCCGTGTACTGTATGTGGCTCAGCATTCGAGCCTTGATTGATGTGTCCTCGAAAGTCCAGGACACATCAGTGGCGGACCGATGCAACCCAAGACGAGCTATGGCGTTCTGTACGGTCTGTTATCCTCACACGGAGTGCGTTTAATTGCGCCACCGTGTACTGTGGTCGACCGGTCACGGCGCCACCCCTGGGCGCCGACGTCCCCGCACGCACTTATCGATTCGCTTGCTACCAGACACTCCCCACAAGCCACCCGACTCGACCGACGGAGCGATGGAATTTGAGGGCCTGCTCGCCATGGAGTCGCTGCCCGAGCCCGAGCACCTACCCTCCATGTGCCGCTACACGAGCAAGCGCTGCTTCAGCGAGCGCGCGGTCAAGCGCGACGGCAAGCGGCACAACCTGTGCGAGTTCCACCGGCTCAAGGCCAACAACAACCAGCGCCGGCTCGAGCTGCGGCGGCGCGTCCGCGCCATCCGGAAAGCCACCCGCGATTCGGACAGCGTTGTGATCGCTCCTGCCACAGTCCGCCGGCGAGCCGCGCCCGAGTACAACGCTCAGCCGCCCAAGACGACCAACGAGCGCCCGGCGTCTTGCCATCACGTCCCAACGACGTACAACTGGAGGTCGGCCGCGTCCATGACGATCGAGGATATGGCGCGTATTCTCGCCGAGGACAACGACGGTCTCTGCCAAGACCTCGACACAACGCCCAGGCTGCTCCCGTTGCTGGACGCGGACGCGGCAATGAGCTGCGCATCCAGCTGCACCTCCGACGGTGACGACGCTGCCAGCAGCGTGGGTAGCGACGACGGCAACCGCGCTCCGTCGGTCTCTCCGGTGCAGTTGGATTCACACTGGAGCGTGGGGCACGCACTCGGATACGACGAATCCCAAAGCGCGAGCTGGATAGTCGACCAAACGCCCGGCTTGGCAGCCTTCGTGAACGTCCACGCGCCGGTCGACGCGCTGTTTGACGCTCCGTGGGGCGTGGGAGGCTTCAACGAGTCGGCGGTCGACTGGGTCGACTGGCCCAACGACTCTGTGCCGCCGCTTGCAGCGCCACTGTGTAGCCTCTAGGCACCGCTTTGGTCACCAGACCATCTCTTCATGTTTTCCTCAGACCTCGAGTGGAAGCTGCCTTGATCCACCGACCTATAAATACAGAGCGTGTCGCTTTCTCACCACCCTCCATGGCGCTCGTCCCCAGTGTGGAGCCTTGTTCTTAGAGCGCAACGCAATGCCCAACGTGTGCGGCGCGTCTCGGTCCGCCGCGTCGGGCGCCGAGGTACCGCTGCTGGTCGTCGGCCTCGTGCTGCTCCTGCTCGTCATGGCCGCGTACTTCCGCCTCCAGTACCGCCAGCAACGTCGCCAGAGTATGTATCCACCGCGTCCTGCTCTCCGTCGCGTCTACAGTAGTCCCGTACTCACTGCTCGTCTGCTTGCTTCTTCGCTCCACCCAGTGCGACGAGCAGAGTACCTGCCGCCGCTGCTGCAAGCGACGACCGAGGCGGGGCTGCTGGCGCAGATCGCGCAGCGCAAGCAGAGCCTCCAGCAATTCATCGCCAGGCTGCGCGCGCAGCTCGAGGACCGCGAGCAGCAGCTGCGCGCGCACGACGAGCTCGAGAGCGTCGTGACTTCCTGCGTGGCGACCAGCCGCCAGGACGACGAGCAGTGGCGGGCGCTCATGAAGGCGGGGCGCAAGCTGCACGGCAAGAAGTGGACCGCGTCGGACGGCGACGGGCCCTCGCTCCAGGAGCTCATGGAGATCCATAAGGACGAGCTGCTCGAGTACAAGCGGTCGATGGAGAACAACGGCACCGCAAGACGGTCGAGTCGCCGCGAGACGTCCCGACCGGAGACTAGCCGCCGGGGGCTCGCTGACAAGGACTCTAGCACCAAATCCGTCGTGACGAGCACGCCAAAGCTCGTCCCTCCGCAGTGGCAGTCGACCCGCCGCCTGGCGTCGTCAGTGCGGCCCGTGTGAGGATCCACTACGACCGAAGTAGTGACTAACGACCACGACATGGACGCTGTTCATGTGGACGTACCTGCTTATACCGACGTGCCGGTTGACGTTGAGATCCCGCGGCTCAACTTGAGCAAACTATTGCGTCCGACGTTGCCGTCCGCGAGTGGCGCCAACGACAGCAGCGCGGCCACCGAGGCGTCCGCCGACGCCGGCGCCTTCGAGGCCAAGTTCCAGCGCAAGACGCGGCTCGCGCGCATGTTCAGTCGCCGCAAGGCGTAGAGTCAAAAAGAGCAGCGCTTGCCTTGATTCGCTTACTTGCTTACCCGCTCCTGCGAGGGATCTCACTGCATACACAAAACCGATTCAAACCCCTCCAACGCAGGCAGCACCTCACGGCGTCGGCTGGTGCGTGGCGGCCACGTACAGCGCCCAGGCGCGGCTGAGGCCGTCGTCCATGGGGCAGGAGGCCAGCACGTCGCACGCGCGGCGGTCGAGCACGCTGTAGTTGGCGAACAGCACGGAGGTCCAGCCCGAGGCGTGCGCCTGCCAGTGCTTGACCATGTCGAGCCGGCTGAGCACCTGGTCCCACTCCTCGCGCACGAACCGCGGCGAGCGCACGGCCTCCATGATGGGCGACACGGGCAGCATCTGGATGCCGTGGATGCACTCCTTGTTGGGGCTGAACCACGTCGCGTAGTCGCACTTGTTGTCGAAGAAGACGCCCGTGACCTTGTTGCGCCTGAACGTCGACGGGTGGATGGTGTTGGCGTCCGTCAGCAAAAAGTACGTGTTGACCGCGCGCGCGTACACGTTGAGCATGAGCGTGGCGAGCCGCTCAAACTCGGCGTTCTCCGTCACGCGGCTGTAGAGCGCCAGACCGTAGAAGAAGTTGACCTCCTCGCTCGTCGACTCCTCGTCCTTGCCGTCGGCCATGGGCGTCACGCCGTGCGAGTACGAGTGGCCCTGGAACCAGTCAAAATGCCGGAAGCGCGGGAAGAAGTGCTCGCCCGTGTCCGCGCACAAGACGTCGCGCACCAGCGCGTCCACGAACGTGCGCAGCTTCACCGCGGCCTCCGACTTGCGCCACAACTCGTCGCTCAGGTATAGCGTCATGGCCGCCGCCGTCACGGCGTAGCCGTAGTGGTAGTGGTGGTCGTTGTACACGGCGTTGCCGAAGTCCACGTTCACGTCGTGCTTGTGCAGCGCCTCGCTCGTGATGATGCCCTTGTACACCGTGTCGTACACGAGCGGGAAGGCCGACGAGTTGCTCGCGAACTCGCTCATGAGGATCTGCAGCTTGACAACGCCGACCCGCGCGACCTCGGCGAGCTCCGGACTCGTCGTCTCCGCGAGCTGTTTGGCCACGAGGCACATGGTGCCGAACTTCTGCAGCAGCTTGCCCTTGAAGTAGTAGCTGCCCTCGTGCAGCAGCGCCCACTCGCCGTGGATCTCGTCGCGCACGATCGCCGCGAGCTTCAGCCGCGCCACGTCGTCCGCCGACAACGCGTCCGCGTGCCGCGGGTAGAACGACAAGCAGCTCGCGATGGACGCGCTCGACGCCTGCGGGACACGGAAGGACCACTGCGCACTGGACGACGCAGCGCCGGGCGCAACGGTCACCGTGTACGCGGCCATGGGCCCGCGCGTGTGCGCGTGCAGCACGAGCTCCGGGCGGTGCTGAGCGCTGCCGAGCTCAAACATCTCCTGCAAATGCGTGAGCGCAAAGTGCAGGAACGCGGTGGAGAGCGGGGACGTCGTGGCGCGCGCCACGGTCCACTGGAACGAGAACGCGTCCGGCCCGTGCGGGTGCACGAGCATGCCCGTCGGGTAAATGCCCGCGGCCGACTGGTACAGCTGCAGGATGGCGCCGTCGTCGCTCTTGGGCACGGCGTCCGCGACGCCCGGCGGGGCCATCGTGGACGACACGTAGGCCGCCTGGATGATGCCCGAGAAGGGGGCCGTGGCGACCAGTCCGCTGGCGGAGCACTCGAGCTCCAGGCCGTCGTCGTGGCTGTTTGCAACGGCGAACAGCACCCACGTGTGGCCGTTGTTGAGCGTCACGACGAAGCGCGAGCCGCGGAAGCGGTCGCCCGGGCGGGTCGGCGCGCCGTTGACCGTCAGAATGACGTGGTCCGAGCGCAGCAGCGGCTGCAGCTGCGCGTACTGGATCGTCGTGAAGGCGCTGCCGAGCGTCAGGTACGTCGACAGCGCGGCCGAAGGGCTCGGCCGCAGCGCCAGGTGCACGCCGAGGTCGTCCCAGCCCTCGATCGCGAGCTTTGCGGCCCCGGACGCGAGCTCCGCGGCCGAGAACACCCAGTTCTTGATGGTGGTCGGGTAGAAGTAGAAGCGGATGGCGCCGTTGTCGTTGGTCGGGCCGTCCGTGCGGTACTGGTGCAGGTAGCTGGTCGAGAAGCCGTCCGGCAGCGCCTTGTGCGTGTAGGGGCCGGCGAACACGGCGTCGCTCTCGGGCTGCGCGCCGGCCTGCCAGGCCAGCAGGTTGCCCCACCAGGCGTTCGTGGGGACGGGCCGGTCGGCCGGGACCCCGGGGCCGAGGTTGTGCGGGCGGATGAGCGTCTTCAGCTCGTCCGTGGGGCGGAAGACGGCCGGGGGAGGGGCCGCGTGGGTGAGCGCCATTGGATCGTGGGGTCGCAGGGTAGGGAGTGCGCGAAGGGCGGGGTGGAAGCAGTAGTGAGGACCGATGGGAGTGAGGAGCCGCACTTGGGGGTCCGCAACCTGGGGGTCCGCAACCTGGGGATCAGTGGGCAGATCTTTTCTGGCTGACGTAGGTGGTGCGTTTGATGGGGGGGAGGGCAGAGAATCCGGGATAAAGTGAGACACTTCAACAATCGAGCGTCCCGAATTTCGATAAATAGTTTAAGGGACGGTTCCGAATTTAAAAAATAAAAATGGGGACGGATCTGCGGAGGGGATGACGCGCGCGACGTCGACACTGGTGCTGCTGGAAGTTCGCTACGGAGGGGCGGGGCGGAGGAGTCAGTCGGTTTTCGTTCATTTTCTGCACGGGGTCTGTAAAATGGCCTCGCGTGACGCTGCTTCGATACCTTTGATTTTTATTTATGCGTCATAAACCATATATTTAGAGTATATTATATTTACAAAGCGATGCATACTGCAAATATGCGATAATGCATATTGATATATTTGGATATATATGACGACGAGAGCGAGGGGCGCAGCCGGTCGGTCACCTGCAAGATACTGTACTGTTGTAGCAAAATAGCAATTGCGGAACAAAATCATACAGTAACCGTATTTACAAGTACCGTACAAAACCTACCGTCAGCAGTCAGTGGGGAAAGGCGTTTGGGTTCACTTTCTTCTGGACAACCGCAAAACAGAGTTTACCTGGGTGGATTCTTCTACTGTAGTTAATCCAGTTCCTCGCCAATCTGAAAAGCTAAAATGGTGCCCACTCCAACTGCTGCATTAGACTTATAAAAAAATGACTCTGCGATATCATAATTTTCTGTCGAAATGGTAAACGCAAATTCTCAGCGCGATGGATGCGACTGCAAAACGTCGTTTTGCGCACTGAAACTGTCATAAATCCCCCTCCCCTTCCCCTCCCCCTCCCCACGCCCTCGCCACATTTGAGCGTAGGCTTCAGTGCGGTGGCTTCAAAAAGTGATTTGAGGTCGGTTCGAAGAGTCCAATGTGTGCGCATCAGCCGCGTCATACCAATGCGACTGAGCGGTGGTGAGTCGAACGAGCGCCGCGCGGTCACTGGACGCGACCCACTGGCCTCGCGCCTCATTCCCAGAGGCGGCCCTCGCGTGCGGCGATCGAATGATAGCTGCGAATCTTTCTTGGCAGTGACGTGGCACAGTACTGGTATGAATGCCGGTTGCGGCGTTAAGACCAGTCGGGCCGCGTCCTTGGTGGACCGACGCGACTAAAGGCGCAAGTCGCGCTTGGCGTGGGGAGTACTGTACGAAACGCACAATGTCGTTATTAGCGCGTGTTAATCCTGCGCTGCTCGTGGTTTTTTTTTTTTAAAGCCGTTTCCGTCTATCCTCCGTTTCCAGTTACCACTCCCATCACATAGCCTAGCACAAATAATATAAAGTTTGATACAAAGTCGTACAAATAAGTTGCTAATTTCCGGTCAATCATCAATGACCTGGCATTTTCTATCAGTACAACGGTGGGTAGACTGTATAACGGAAATTGTGACGTTTCTTCATTTTACAACACACACACACACCAGGATGTGACATACAATTTGCAAGTCTAATCGAACCGAAACGGCCGCTCGACCCCATCGGACGTTACTCACAGCCGGACTGCTCACATTTTCTATACACTCTACGACGGTAGGGCAATTCGATATAATTCGCCTGGTAAGAAAAGCGTCAAATCGACTGGTCATCTGCGGGATACAACCCGGAGGGTTCGCTCTGGCAACGGTCGGGGCCCCATCCCTCGCCAACGTTCCGCTTTCTGATCGCATACAAACGCCAAGTGTAAAACGCTCCCCCTCCCTCCCCTGACAGACGCGCCCCATACTCACTGAACAATGTGCGCAGAGCGAGGACGCCCGCAGCATAGACGGCATGGCCCTTCCTGTATTCACCCAGTCGTCCACGGCGTCGCTCTCTTCGCATCACTCGAGATTCCTCCGCGTCGGGCGCACACTGGCGCCCAGGGCAGAGTGCCCAGCCCGCCCTACCTGATCGTCCCCACACTGCACCATGCCGAACGCGAACGCTAGCGCCATCCCGATCCTGGAGCCGCCGAGCCACCACCGGCGCCTGGTGGAGCAGCACGTGCACTCGCTGCTGCAGCGGCACTCGTACGACCTGGACGCGCGCGACAGCGACGGCGGCGCGCTGTCCCTGGACGACCTGACGGTCGTGCACGGCGTGGACCGCTTCTCCGTGCCGGCGCTGGTCTCGCTGGCGCCCGACCTGCCCTTCGGCGGCTCGTCCCGCGTCTCGTCCGTGGGGCTCAACGCGACGGCGGCGTCCTCGTCCCGGTCCTCGCTGGGCGCCAGCGGCGGCTTCTCGTCCCCGGACCACGAGCTGGCCAACACGCGCGTGCGGTTCGTGGGCGTGACGCGGCACCGCGGGGCCGGCCACTGCGAGTTCCTCGTGCAGGTGGACACGGGCAAGGAGCAGTTCGTGGTGCGCAAGCGCTACTCCGAGTTCCGCGACCTGCGCCAGCAGCTGCTGGCGGCGCTCAAGGCCGGTCAGCACTGCCGGGGCGGCGCCTGCGCGCAGCTCGCGCAGATCGAGGGCGTCAAGTTCCCGCGGCGCAAGCTGCGGATCGGCCTCAAGCGGTCCATCAGCGGCGGCGGCGGCGGGGACCTGGACACGGCCAGGGACCGCGTCGTGCTGCTCCAGCGGTTCGTCGAGGCCGTGCTGCGCGTGTACCGCATGGCGCCCAAGCGCCAGGTGCGCTGCTGCCTCAACGCGCAGTGCAAGATGCTGGGCGACGTGCGCGGCTTCCTGGACCTGGCCATGCCCGAGGGCGGCGCGCTCAGCCTCGGGGACAGCGTCGGGCTCCCCGCGGACGTGGACGCCGTCGTCCCCAGCGCAGCGACAACCTCCAGTCGCGACCTCGAGTGGAGGGAGCGCGCCAAGAGCACGGGCTCCAGCGTGACGGTCGTGTCGCCCTCGAGCGCCGGCGACTGCATGCGCGCGTCCCTCGGGTGCGCCCGGGGCAAGGCGGACGACGTGGCCGACGCCAAGGAAGCGGCGGCCTCGCGGAGGTCCCTGCCGACGTCCACGCGCACGTCGCTCATGCGCCAGTCGAACGAGCAGCTCTACACCATCACGGAGGACCTCGAGGCGCTCCACGTGCACGCGTAGGAGGGAAGGAACGTAGTGCAGGCAGGAGAAGGAATCCGGCCGCTTGTTTGTCTCTTTTAATTTAACGTCAAGGCCCGCCCGCTCGTGGGCGGCTCGACATCATGTACTCCGTACTGCAGCGTCATGCTGTTCGCTTACACCTGCGGGCTGTCGTCGCGGCGTTCGAAGAGCGCGACGATGGCGGACGCGACCTTGTCGTGGTCGCTCTCGAGCCCGCCCAGGATCTGCGCTGTCTTGCCCCACCGCACGTTGCTCGCCGGCGCCTGTCACGAGCCACCACCACCGTCAGTCTCTCCGTCTGATACAGTGCGCTGTCATAGTGGCCATTGAACCTACGCCGCTGCTGCTGTCGCCGTCGTCCGTGTCGTCGATGCGCCGGCCGCTCTGGCCCGTCACGATCGCCTCGGCGCGCTTGCGGGCCCACTGCTTGCACCCACATCACATCGATCATCGCCAAATGTCAGCACCTCCACGGTCTCACCTCCCCATCAAGAAGCAAGCGTACGTCGATCCACTTCTTGTCGCCAGCGGCGCGGGCGGCCGACGACCCGGGCGGCCTGCGCGGCAGTGTCTCCGGGTCGATCGTCGGCCGCCTCCGCTCCGAGTTGTTGGCGCTCGCGACGGGCGAGCCGAGCGAGGACGCGCCGGCCTTGCCCAGCGCCTCTCGAGCGGACAGCGAGCCGGCCGCCGACGGCTTCGTCCTGGCCGACAGGAAGGGCAGCGGCGTCTCGCGAGCCGTGCGGTGGGCCGCCGCCATGCTCGGGCGCGGGCCCATGGGTGGCACGTGGGTCTGCCGGTGCCTGGTCAGGATGGAGTCCACGAGCTCGCGCTTGTACTGCGTCCAGCGGGCCTCGCCGTCCAGGTCCCGCAGCACCCTGCGCGCGTCCATGCGGTCCGCGAGGGCCCGGGCGTCGGCGCGTACGAGCAGGTCCGTCTGCGGGTCCTTGAGCATCGTCTGGCGAAAGTCTACGCGGTCCACGCGGAACAGCACGGCCATGGGTGACGCCACCAGCACCGAGAAGGCGCTCTCGGCCAGCCCGTGGACCACCTCGTAACTGCCAAGGAACTGCGGACTGCCCACGGAGCAGATTTCCACGACGCACGACCTCTGCCTTCGAGGTGGCTTTGCAGACGGCGAGCAGCGCGGAGAGGAGGACGCGGGCGGCGGCAGCGGGTACTCGCGCACGAGGCGGCAGTCGCCGTGCGCCACAAAGTAAAAGTAGTCTGCACACAATGAGATCTGTCTGTCAGTGATGGTGGGGGAAACGATCGACGCCGTTGCTCGCTGTGGATACTCATTGGCGGGCTCGCCCTGCACGGTGACCACGTCGTTGTACGAGGCCACGAGCTTCTCCATGCGTCCGCAGAGTCGCAGGATGCTGTCGTCGTCCCAGTGATCCACGCACGGCACGCGCGCCAGGAACACCATCTTCTCCCTGTCACACCATGCACCTTGAGGCAGTAAGTAGAGGCCACGTGACCGCTCTGTTGTACAGTTGCCATCGCCACCACCTGATCTCGCGCGAGGAGTTGCTGGCGCGCATCTCGAGGAAGGTCTCGCGGTCGATCTTCATGAGCAGCGTCTTCTCGGTGGCCACTACCGAGGCCGTGCGCTGCTGGTTGGTGAGCAGCAGCCCCACGTCGCCGAAGCACTCGAGCGGCTTCATGATGCGCACGACGTAGCTCGCCTCCTGCGACGGGTCGAGCGTGCCGCCCGGGTTCAGGAAGCTCGAATGCACGCGCGCGGCTCACGATCTCCTCGAACTCGTTCAGCGTGGGCGCGGGCATGCGCGCAAAGTCCATCACGACGCTCATGGCGCCGTACATGATGCAGTAGAAGGCGTCCGCGATGTCGCCGATGCGGAACAGCGCGTCGCCATCCTCGAGCTCGATGCCCTTGGCCGCCTTGAGGTACCGCAGTCGCTCGCGCGGCGGCATGTCCGAGAAGTAGTTGGCGCGGTGCGCCGCGTCACCAAGTCGAGCAAGGTGTTAGCGGCTTCTACAGTGCACGCAAACGCAGCTACTGTAGCGATGGCGCGGTACTGAATTTGTCCAGGAACTCGTAGTCGGCGTTGCACCGCGCGGCGTCCGGCAGCAGCAGCACGCGCCGCAGGTTCGCGCGCACCTCGGGCGACTCGTGGTCCGGGGTGCTTCCGCTGCAGCTCGCGCGCTTGCGCAGCCTACGAGCAGCGTCAACGCGCATCCATCGCATATGTCAACGAACGCACTTGGACCCGCGCGAACACAATGAACAGCGCCACAAGGAGGCAGAGAGACGTAGCCACAGCGAGATGGGCTCCAGCACTTACATGTTGGATCGGTGCAGCGGCAGTAATCGCGCGGGCGGCGGCGAGCAGCAACACGGTCTGGTCGGCCTCAATGGCACACAACTCGCGACATGGCTTCACTTTTTGCGGCCCAAAATAGCTCGTGGGTATATTGTGATACACCTTATATTAGTTGTGAAGCGACATAATTTATGTGTACCACCTGAATTCAATTTGATTTTTCACGACGCGGTTGCGCCTCCATTTTCCCACACCAGCAGGTACGCGACGAATGCGGACGGCGCGCTCGCTCTTGCGGCGGCGTGGTGGCCTCTGGGAACGCGCTGCGCTATCCAACGTCACCACCACCGTCTTATCCTGTTATCTACCTCTCTACTGACCTATTATACGCTCGTTACGCCCGGATATGACGGAAGGAAGGCCCTCCTCTCGATCGATAGACATCATGGACACGGAGCAGAAGAAGAAGTGCTCGGACGTGCTCGAGCACTTCCTCAAGCTCGAGAGTACCGGTGCGTGCGCACGTAGCGAATTACGCTTTGCGTTATGTGTCCGTGAAGACTGAGGTGCGTCTGATAACTTCGGAGCAGAGCCGTTCCGCGAGCGCGTCAACTGGGAGGAGTGGGGTCTGTACGACTACCTGCAGATCGTCAAGGTGCCCATGGACCTGGGCACGGTGCGCAGCAAGCTGGGCAAGAATGAATACGCCAAGCCGGCCGAGTTCGCGCGCGACATGCGCCTCATCTGGGACAACTGCAGGCTCTACAACCAGGTAGGTTAGGACCCGTGGCGCTCCATGAAGCGGACCATTGTACCGCTCAACTGACCGATCTGTTGATGTATGTGACGCCACAGGACGGGTCGGACCTGTACTTGTTGGCGGACGAGCTGTCCAAGAAGTTCGAGGAGCGAATCAAGGCCGCCAAGCTCGACGTCGGCCCCGCGCGCGCCGACAAGAGTATCCCGTACGGCTTCCTTGGCGCCTTTGGCAGGTCACGAGGTGGACCTGTATCTGTATCTAACGCGACAGCATGCGTTGTGTCGTTCATCTAGGGCGCCGTCGCTGGAGGAGAAGATCCTGTTCAGCCAGAACATTTACAAGATCTCGGGCGCGGACCTGGCCACGGTCGTGGAGATGCTGCACGAGCGGTGCCCCAAGGCGCTGGACAAGAGCTCGCCCGACGAGGTGGACATTGTCGTGGACGCGATCGACGCCAAGACGTTCCGCGAGTTGGAGAAGCTCGTGCTGGACAAGGTGCCCGAGGGCAGCCGCGAGCCCGTGGCGACGCCCAAGTCCTCGCGCAAGTCATCCAAGCGCTCGTCCTCGTCCAAAAAGGTCAAGACGGAGGCGTAGAGGAGGAGGGATTCGTAATCGAACCGTGTCATTTTGCATTTAACTGCTTGGCCTCTCACTCACTCGACCGTAGCGGGGAAGAGAGCAGCGAGAAGCGAGGCGGACAGTTCGCTGACGGCGCCGGAGAGCCGACGGTCACGCAGCGCCGCAAGGCAGCTACTCTCAACAAACACGTCGACGCACTGGTTAGTCGAATGAACGAATGGATCACTCCTTTGACGCTGCCGAAATACCTGCCAAGGCGCTGGAGCTCGGACGGAGGAAGCGCCGCGATCGCTTGAGGCACGCGTCCGACCAGCGCGCCGACTACTTTGAGCCCGCTCATGGCCACCTGGAGATGCAATTGGTTAAGCACCCTCCGGTTTTGCATGTTAAGCACACAGCAAAGCGTTTGACGACTTACCTTGTCGCTGGCGGTGGCCTCCAGTAGAGGCAACACGGTCGAGAAGCTGTCTCGCGCCATTTCCAGTCGCTTAGTGGCATCAGGAGCACCTCCATCCTCCACTGCCGCGAACTTGTAGAGGAAGGTGAACAGCAACTGAGGAACGGAGTGAAGCGCAGGTCAACGAGTCAGCATCAGTGATATCATCGTACACGGGACAACGTGAGTATCGCGCATAAGGGAGTGCGCCGCACCTCAAGTCCGCCGGCTACGAGCTCGCTCTCCACGCATTTCCTAATCGAGTCAAGCACTCGACGCGCGATCGCAAGCGCGCGGGAGCAAGAGGCGTCGTGCTGCTCGTCCAACTTGCGAAGCGCGCTGACGTCGCCACCCAACAGGAAAAAGCGAGTTAGGAACTTCAAACCATTGTGACGAGGTAGATTCACTCGATCGTACCTGAGCAGGACATTGCAGCAGCAAATCCGGAACTGGAGTGGCATGTAATCGCCAGCGAGCGGAACAAAACGACACATTCGCTTTCGAACCTGCGCGATCAGCCCCACTCGGCCGTTCATGATCGATTCCTGCGACGGCATCGCGTCTCCCTTCACCATCCAGTCGATCAGGAGCTCGACAAACTGTTCCCAGTCATCGTCGGTGATATCGGTGCTGTCTGCACCAGTATTGATCGCCAAGGTACTCGGAAGAAGCAGCTGGGCGATCCAGTCGATGCATCCGAGCTGCAGATCCGCGAGCAAAGCGGCATCCGACCCGTCTCCATCGCATGGAATACGCAGCAGCAGAAAGAGCACCCCGAGCACCGTCGATGCCGTCCATGTGTCGTCATCCCCGCTCAACAGTGTGCCCTCGACCAGCACCCGGTTGAGGTAATAGACAAGCAGCTTGGCTGCCACAAGACCGCACGATCGCTGCGGGATTGCTGCCGCTGCCAGCGCCCTCCTCCTCCTGCTAATGTTCTTTGTAATCGACGACATGGTGTCGTCACCGTCAGCCATAGTCAACTTCCCAGCCGTAGCACCTGAGCGGGACAACTCGTCTTGCGCGAACGCCAACAAGTGGGAGAGCGCAAACGGGAGAACGCACTCGATCGGGAGCTTGGCGAGGATCTCGACCGCGAGCATCTTGACCTCCTTGAACTCAAGTGGATTGAGGACCTGAAGCGCGCTCACGTGGAAGAGATCCTTCATCATCGACGCGAAGGCTCGATCATCTTCGTCCATGGCACCGACGTTGTTTCGCTCGCGTTCTTCTTCTAGCGTAGTGTCCTCGTGTTGCTCCCGGTATTTGAGCAGGTGCGCCAGTCCTTCGTCTTCGTCCTCGCACTGGTCACAGACCACCGCACACATCAGTACCAACCGCCCTTGTCACAGTGAACACATGCCACTGCATGAATCCCATAGTTACCATTGTCACGAGCGATTCCGCGCGGCAAAACGCTTCTCGGGGTAGCACGCGCAGCACTAGCACAGGTGCGAGCCGAGCAAACAGCAGCGCTTCAACCGCCGCGTTGGATGAAGCTGATTCGTCCACCAACAGTTCCTCGCGTAGCTGCTCTTGATTCTGTGGCAACACGTACGCGCATTCGTCGTTTATAAGACAGCATTCACTAGCGAGGGCCTGAGCTTAGCAGCTCACCATCATGTGATTGACTAGCGGGAGGACGAGCGCAGAGAACACTGGGCCCTGGATCCAGCCGGCGGCTGCGAGCTCCCGAACGATCTTGAGGAGCGTCGCATCTCTCGGAGAGCCCAGGATCTTCCGGAGCACCACGCGAACGACAGCAGCTCGCGATCTAAGATCAACCACGCGGTGACACCACCTGCATCCAGTTCGAAGTTGGGCAGATGAGGGCAGTAAGCATCGAGGTAATCGTCAGTCGAGACTGCTGAGGAGCACGTGATCCCAAGAAATCCACAGACAGTATGTGAAACGCACCCCTCCGAGCCGAACGCCAAGCGCATCAAGGTGTCCGACATCGATCCAGACTGGCGGTCACCAGCCGTAGATGAAGCGAGTGTCTTGTGGATCTGGTAGTACTGGTCCCACCAGGCGGCGGGTGAGGACCCTATCCGGTCGGTCTGCGTCATCGCCTTGCTGTTTGCGACTGCCGAGTCGCCGAACCGCCACAGATCTACGAGTGCGGACACCACGTCGTCCAGTTCTTGTCCGGACGAATTACGCAGCAAGAAGCTCATCACTGACAATGCCGCGCGGTCACTGAGTGGTGGCGCGAGCGTGTGGAAGACGCAGCCAACCGGGTCAAGCAACGGCACGCACAGCGCTGCCTATACGGAGCAGACACACACAACGATTCAAACACAAGCGCAGCCCCAAGCACCAGGTCAGTTCTTGTCAGAATAACTGGATCAAGACAACCAGAAGGTTGGTTGCTGCTTGAACGAAGACCTACCAGACGCCGGCATTCCGCATCGTGGCTGTCCAGACACTGGAAAACGCTGCGAGTCAACTGTGACCTGATTCCCGACGCATAATAAAGCAATCGTCAGCCACGAAGAACCATAATGCTGCTACTGCGGACGACATGGGATGGACGTCTGTGTCGAACGAACCTCCAGAGTTTGCCGATCGCTTCTGCGGTCGCACTGACATCAACTCGACGGAGAAACGTGCGCGCCAGCGACAGAGTGCTCTAGAAAGTATGAGAGACGACGAAGACCGCGCACAAGTAACGTTAGTACGATCACCAGTGATCCAATTGTTTGGATGAGGGGACACTACCTGGATTACGACGCTCTCCGCGGACTCGTCGTCCAGCAAGTTCAGCATCAACGTTGAGATCGGCAACTGCCGCGCGATGACGATGTCGGCGACAAGCTTCTCGACTGTTGATCTTACGGCAGGATCCGATGCGTGGCTGCTCCTTCTCTCCGTTGGGCCGACTGCAGTTTTTCCAGCGGTGCGAAGCAAACACCCGACAAGTTGAGCAGCCACGACCCGCGCTTCTTCTTGCGTTTCGACCACGACGAGGCCGCCTCCAAGCTCAACGAGCGCCGATCGAAGCAGGTTTTCAATCAGTCCGACGACCGATGCGTCCTGCCGCTTGATCGCCAGCTCCAGCAACCGCACGAGAAACACGACAATCGTTGATGTGGCCGTCGACGACGCGTTCGTGAAGACTGAGGCTCCCTGTCCCTGGTTCGTCTTGATTGTTGCTCGCACGAGATCCAGCAAGACGCAAAGTTGTCGCAGTCGAGCAACGTCGAAATCGTAGCGAACGGCATGCCGTTGCGTAATTTGGGCCGCGACCGCTGCCAGAGTGGATTCGAGCACCGTAGCAGGTCCAATCGAGTCGCGAATGTTGATCACGCTATCGCTGCGTGCACACAACAGTGAGGCCGTCGCCTGCCAGTGCCAGAGCAACATACGCACCGCCGCTGTCGTTGTCGTGACCGTCGCATCGCCAGACCTCGCAGACTCGTCTGTAAATACCAGCGCGGAGCATGAGCGAATGAGGGAGAGCAGTTCGCGCAAGGCGACGGCGAGAAACCATCGGCGTGACGCATGGCAGTGCCAGTCGAGCAGAGTGCTGACTGCATCCTGCATCCCGTCCTGGACAATGAAACCACGAGATTGGATATTAGCGTCGGATCAGAAGCATTGTCAAAGACAAACAACGATATCGACGATCACGACCAATGGATGTCGCGGCGCGTACCACAACAACCCGGAGCTCGTGGCTGTCAACACTTGATGCCTCCTCTGTTCCATGTGACGGCATAAGGCGGATGGCCGCGTCACTGCACACCAAAATCAGCGTCTCCAGTGCCGCCAGTCCAAGTGCCGTGGGCTTCTTCTTGTTGTCTACGCGTTGTTCATACGCAGGAATACAGTGAGACCACGCGCCGGCACCACATCTCCCTCACCCAGCGACTTACTCTTGACAGACACCGATCCTTGCTCAGCGACTCGTCTCAACGCGCTGATCAACTCGACCGCATCCCCATCGCCGCTACCAATAAGAGGCGATAGGGGCTCACTGCCGTTGCGGGTGGCGTGGCGGTGGAGCTGGAGCAGCTCGAACAGCACCAAGCACGCCGTTAACTGCCGCGTTTTGTCGGTCGAGGCCCGCGCCCACTGTAGGATCAGCGGGCGCAAGAACACGCGCTGCGGCTCAGAATTGCCACTGGTACTGTCTGCTTTGCTCTGCTGCGCCTCGCGTCGCGCAATCCAATACAGCAAGCACAGCAGCTTCCTCGACTCGGCGCCCCAGATGCAGCTGTTGCGCTTCGACGAGCGACAGTCGCGCGTCGACTGCGTCATGAGCGTAGCCGCGACCGCGACCACCAGGTTCCTGCTGCTCTCGGCCGACGGGTCCGAGTCGTCGGGCGAAGAGTACGCGCGGTCGATCGCACTCTACGATGAGAGTACAAACGCAATAGAGCGACAATGACCAACGGTTCCCGACTTGATTGTAAGCAGTTGGGACGTACCAGAAGGCTCTGGAGGTTGGCGATGGCCTTGTGGTCCGACAGCGCCAGCACGCGCTCCTGCTTTTTGACGTCCAGGTTTACTACGTGAATGCCGCCATGATCAGTGGGAGTCGGCTCTTCAATCAAGGACCGCGAGCCGCGGCGTTCGTCCTGTTGCCGCTGCCCCAGCGCGTCGATCGCGCGCTCCAACTGCAAGGCGAGGACAGTCGTTAGCCTCTGTCTTGACGGACCACCGCACCTCGCTATACAGCGCGCTGGCGTGTAGTACGCACGTGGAAGAGCTGGCAGTCGCGCACGCTGCGCAGCAGCCTCCCGATAGCGGGCGACGGCGCGGCGCTCGCCATTTCTTGCTGGTCTTTTTCCCGTCACTTGTTGAGTGTTGAGATTGTCACTCGACAGTGCCCCCAATAGTGCGCTCTATGAGACCAAATGGCGATCACCTCACGCCGGGAGCATGGCTTCATGCATGAGGCCTGGAGCGGTGCGCCCTCTTCTCTGTTAGAGGCCGTCACTGTATGCTTGGCGCATGCATGTAGGTTGGCGGTGGCAGAACGCGGCCAAGATCAGAGCGGTGACAATGGCAACAACGACGGCAACAGCCCAGAAGTCAATCGGATCGAGTGTATTGCGGCATTTTCACTCCTTGAACTCGAGTAGCGTGCGCGCGACGAGCACGGCCATGTCGTAAAAGGAGGACACGGCGGCGCGCAGCAGCCGGATCTCGGTTGCCTCGAAGTGGCTGGCCGCAGGTGGAGGGAATCCGCGGTGCCATAACGAGGAAGTAACCGCACGAGACGCACGGTCAGCGCCACGGCGAGAACAGCGACAGCAGCAGCAGCAACAACAACATGCATGCATCGGTCGCCTCTGTACGTACACGAGCAGGTCGGCGCCCTGGACGGAGAGCGTGCGGTGGATCTTGTCGGGCTGGAGCTCCGCGTCCACCTGCAGCGTCTGCAGCGCGTGCTTGGCGTCCACCGCCTCGGGGAACGTCAGGCTGATGGAGCTGCGCACACAATCGAAAGCACGTGAGTTGCTCGTTAGTGTCGGCGAAGCCACATCTGCCATCGACCGCCGCGGCGGCCGCTGCAGCGCCGCGCTTACCACTCGAAGGGGTGCGTCGCGCTCATTTCCACCGGTTCTCGTGGACGAAAGCACCGACAATATGTTGTGAAAAATATTTCTTCCCAATAATCGGCATAATTTCCTCAACAATTGCTATACGAGAACAGAATCCGTAATTGTGCTATTGTGGTTGGAGTGTGCGTGCGTTGGGTACAGTGTTCAAGCCCAACGCAATGCACCAGCAGCCAAGCCCATGCGTGGTCCTGTGCATGTTGCATTGTGCGTACGGCCGACCGGGATCAGTTCGGCCTGTCTGTGCCGGCAAGCACACAGCCAGTGGCACTGGGTTCACTCACTTGTCCGAACTTTGCTGTCCAACGTCCGGAGAATCAAGTTCCGAGAGTCTCCGTGTGGACGACGGAGAGCTCAGAGCTGGCAACAAAAAGCTCTTCCGTTGCCGAGACCGTCATAAATCCAAACGGACGCCTGCACTGATTGCCGGCTCGCTCCGACACTTGGGTGGATATTTTTTGAAACACACCAGCACCACGCTTCGCCGGCTACACCATGGAGCCTACTTGATTCCAGCAGCCTCACGACCCAGTTCATATCGAGCGCGACGAAGGCTACTCGGTGCGTCGTGGTCTCGGTCAGTTCCCAGATTCCCCCAAGCTACACGCAACACACTCATTCCAGATGCAGCGCTTCGGTATCCCCGCCACAGCAATGGACATGAATGGCGAGGACGAGGCTGTCGACGCGATGAACGCGCGATTGTCCAGCATCATTGACCACGCGCTCGGCTGCGGCTTCCTGGAAGGCCACGTCAAGCAGCGGCTCATCAAGCTGCCGCCCAAAAGGAAGACTCGGTTCTGCCCTGACGTCGACGCGAAGGGAACATTCACGTCTGTCGAGGACACGTCGACCGCGAAAGGAGCACTTCAAGCGAGAGCTATCGTGAAGTTAGCCGGTGTCGGAGGCGGAGACCTTGGGGTCCGCAGCGAGCTAGCCGCCGGGAATCAGTCCACCCAAGAGACGAAGATGGTGATGTACTCCTACAAGCGGGTGATCGCGAAGCGCAGTATACCGATGCCACACTTCAACAAGCTGCTGCCCGTCCGGAAAAAGACGCACCTGGACAAGGAAGGGCGGTGGCTGGTGGAGCTCTTCGGGAACCAACTCTGCACAGCGGAGCAATATGGCGGCCGGGTGAGCATTCAGTTCACCTGGAGCTCCAACGCGGACATATCGACGTCGAAGTTCATCTCCAAGATCCAAGCGGGCATCGCCAGTGGGATCTTCCAGGCCGAGTTGGTCAAGACGTTGGAGAACTCCCAGATGCGCTGCGGAGTCGACGTGAAGGGCTTCGCTCTCCCGGCCAGCGTCGCTAGAAATTTGACGACCGTGGCGGATGTCATGGACTTGATCCTGTCCCTGAACAAGTTGCCGATTGAGTGCGCCGTCGCCGTTGACACGCTGATGGCCCCGGTGTCGAATGTTGTCGAGTTTCCGTACCTTATCAAGGTCGAGACTCAGATCCGCGACCAAGCGATGCTGGACAAAGTAGAAGACGTGCTGCTGCGGCTCCAGAACACCGGGCACCGCTGCACACCAGCGTTCACGCTTGCTGAAGATCTAATGGCGAAGATTGAAGACGCATCTCTCGACGACCGGGCCCTGCTCCCCGAGTTGGGGGGCATAGTGGCTTCTGTGGTTCAGATGCTTGCCGACCACGGTAAATGCGTGCATCTCTACAAGCGCTATGGCGAGTATCGTTTGCGCAAGGACAACTGCAGTAAGAAGCCGATCACGTCGGCAGGAACTCAGGTTGCGGCCGTGATGACCGCTGGCCTTTCCATCCCGGTGACCCAGCTATGCCAGAAGAGTCGATTCGATCAGGCCGAGACGTGGACAGTCCCCGAGCACTACAAAACGCACACGCTCTGGTGCACCCACAACGAATCGGACTACTACCACCGGGTCAAGTTCGAGCTGCTCTTCAACAACGATGCGCTCGTCAGCAAGTGGCGGGCCCAGATCGACAACTTGTGCGTCAAACCCCAAGCAATTCGCCCGCGCGGGGTACGCAGAGTTTGGGACCGGATTGTGGGGTTTTGTCGGTGCTGGCGATGAACGTGACTGTGTTAGCGGTAGGTTCCAGCAGCCCCAGCATTGGCCGGTACGACCAGCAACTCGCCTCGTTAGTCTCAGCGTTGCGCAGTGTTGAAGTTACTGTCCGTTTGTTGCTCGTAGGGTGATGAAACATGTGGATGATGAAGATGATGATCCAACTCTGCCCAGCACCGGTGGTGCCGGCACTGCCGGCCCGGCAGTGTGTGTGTGTGGGGGGGGGGGGATGAGCGCGCGCGCGCCCCACCGCCGCCCACCCACGGTGGCTGCGTGTTCTTCTTCTCCGCTGTAGTCGGTGGTCGCATACTGAAGAGTGTGAAATGAGATCAAGGCGCAGATCCCAGCCCCATCTAGCGGAAGGGTCTCTTTACCTACGCGGTTCAGTTTGTGATCTCGCCCCTACCTAGCACAGTTGATACTATGGCGCATTTCACCGACGCAGACGCTCACAGTTCGCGCTGGCGGACGACGCGGCGCGTGCTGCTCGTGCTCGTGATGCTCGCGATCCTCACGGGCTTCGTGCTTGAGTTCAAGTTCTACATCCTGCCGTGGGGCGAGGCGCAGATCAAGAACGCGCTGGGCGTCCCCGCCAACGCCACACTCAACGCGAGCGTCGTGCTGGCCAACTCGTGCTCCGGCTGCGTGCTCGGCAGCAACACGGACTGGCCGACCAACTCGACGGGCGCCTCGCACTTCCTGGACACGCATGCGGGCACCATGACCTCGACGATCACGGCCATCTCGCTGGGCGCGACGGGTGCCGTCGCGGTCGCCGGCGCGCTGCTTTCCGACTCCGCGTCCACCTTGTCGACGGGCTTCTTCGAGATGCTGACGATCGTCGAGCACGGCCAGTTCCTGACGGTCATCAGCCAGCTGCAGATCGACGGCGCGCCCGAGTTCCTGTACCAGTTCTCCAAGCAGTTCGCGTGGACCAACTTCAACGTGCCCAGCTCGTTCAGCGACGCGTTCGACGCGGTCAAGGCCAAGATCCGCGAGTCGACCACTCCAACTACGACGTCGTCGTCCTCTTCCTCTGGTGATTCGGAGGACTCGACGGCGACCAACTCAACGACCGCGACCGGGCCAGCGCGGTACGCTGCGATGCTGGGCGTGACGACCGAGGAGCTCTTCTTCTACACGCTGACCATCTTCGCCATGGTGATCGCGGCCATCCACCTCGTGTTCCTCGTGCTGCTGCTGATCGTCGGACTCACGTGTCGGCGCGGGAACGCGCGTCAGACCGCCAGCGACTGGTACACCAAAGTGGTCGGCCTGTGCGTGCTGGTGCTGCTCATGGCGCAGTACATCTTCGCCATGGCGGGCAGCTACCTGGTCTTCTCCACGGAGGACAAGGCCTCGGCCAGGTACACGTTCGGCGTGCTCTTGCTGCTGCTGGTCGTGGGCATCGCCATCCTACTCGGCGTCATTGTGGTCAGGCGGAACCGCGACGAGCTGCGCGACCTCGGCACGTACGAGCACAGCCAGCGCGCGTTCAGCAGCAAGTACGGCGCGTACTACAAGGAGTACAACTTTGAGAACCGGTTCTTCTTCGTGCCGCGCATCTTGCTGGCGGTGGCCACAGGCGCGGTGGTCGGCGCCGTGGGCGACCCGACGGCGCAGCTCACGTGCATCCTGGTGCTCACGGCTGTGTACCTGGCGCTGCTGATGGTGCGCGAGCCGCAGCTACTGCGCGTCATGTACTACGTGAGCCTCGCGGCCGTGCTCATGAAGTTGCTGCTCGTGTGCCTCATGCTGCTGCTCATCCACGACGACTATCTGCCGCAGTACATCCGCGACAACGTGGCGTACGGCATCATTGCCGTCAACATGGTCATCTACCTGTTGCTGTTCGCGAGACAGCTCTTTTCCATGCTGCACAAGGTCGTGCTCAAGTGGCGACGCAACCGAAATCGTACCGGAGAGGACGAGCTGGAGACCGGAACGAGCCGGAGCGGAGCGTACGCGAGGATGGAGGACTCGTCGCGACGGCGCTGAGGCGTTCAGAATAGCAAGCAGTGGGCAGTTGGCCTTATTGATGAGATGCAATCAGTAGTATGTGAGGATGAAGGAGGATGATGCAGGCAGCGTTCTCTCTGAGAACTTGTAGAAGGTGAAGAAGAGGGCGGTAGAGAGGAGAGTGGCGAGTGGAATGAGGCAGAACTGGACGCCGTCGGTACGGTAGCGGCCTCGCTACGATAATACAACGAACATCACGAAGAAAGGGAAGAGGAAGAGAAGCGAGTCGCTGCTTGGAGTGGCACAGGCATGTTGCGCTGGAACTCGGTGCTGCGACTGGGAAGAGCTGGTTGAAGTTGAAATGTTGAAGGAGAAAATTGCAATTTTTTGTGCCGTCATAATCGTAATTTTATGGCGAGCTTCCGCCAATCACGAGGTCGGCGACGTGAAAAATTGTCGCAGGATCCGCCTGATTGGAGCTGTGATAAGGTGCCGATTTTATTTGATAGACTGCGCCCCGGATACTGTACAGAGTTCACATGTGCTTGCCGACGGTGGTCCAACCGCTGTCTGTACTGTACGTGCAAATTAGACCCTGCAAGGAACGCGCTGAAGTGCAAGGTTACATCCTCGCTGATACCCACCCGGGTCGCCTCTAGATCTTTCTATCACCACAGCACTAAAGTATAGTAGAGGCTCGCTTGCTCTCCGAAGGTGTTACAGTATGATAACGGGACCCACTTCGCCCGTCGACGCGGATCCTGGCTCAGCCGCTTGGAACCCATGTCGAGGGTCAAAATCGCGTTTTTGGCCGAAAAAATCCATCTGCTGTAAATTTCGCATTTTGGAGGCGCAGGGCTCTTTTGCGTCCATCTCCCCGTTCACTTTGCACTTCACCGAGCCGGCCAGTGTAAGTTACGCCCCACCATCACGTTAAATTTCACAGTTGACCTAAGTTCAATATTGGGGTGGCACATCCTGCAATTTATTTCGCTCCTCTTGAATCTGCGCCCGCGCTTTCCTACTCTATATTCCTTATCAAGCGCTACAATTCACCGGTTTATGAACATTTGTATCCATTTATGAACCATTTTTACCGGACCATGAGTCGGTGCTGCTCGTCACCTGGACTGGCCTCCAGCGGTAATTTATGCGTTTCTTACTCGCCAGATGCTGGACAGGCGCCTGTCTTCTTGTCCAAAAGGGAAACACCGCCGCCGCGTCGGTCGGAAGAAGCGGGACAGGCCGCGCGCTTCCCACTCCATTCCCACTTCGCTTATCTATCGGCTATCGCTGTTATTTCTCGCTCGATCTATTGGCGAGACGCCGCGACGATGGGGCTCGTGTGCTGCGCGGCCAAGTGCTGCGGCTGCATCGTGCTGTCGCAGCTGCTGGGCATCCTCATCCCGCTGGCGCTGCTGGCGGCGGCCGCGCTCGCCTTCAAGTACTACGTGCTGCCGTGGGGCGAGGACGAGATCCGCAGCGCGCTGGGGCTCGCGAGCGATGTGGACATCGGCTCGCTCAACGCCAGCTACATCGAGGCCAACTCGTGCTCGGGCTGCGTCTTCGGCAGCAACACGGACTGGCCGACTAACACGACGGGCGCGCTGCACTTCCTCGACTCATCCGCGGGCTCCACGGCCTCGGGCGCCGTCGCGGTCTCGCTGGCCGCGGGCGCGGCCGCCGGTGTGGGCTCCATGCTCTGGGCGTCCCTGCTGCCGTCGGCCGCGACCGCCATGAGCGTCTCCAGCGGCTTCTACGAGATGACGCACATCTTCGAGCAGGCGCAGTTCATCGGCATGATCAGCCAGCTCCAGATCGACGGCGCGCCCGAGTTCCTGCTCCAGTTCTCCAAGGAGCTCGCGTGGACCAACTTTAACATCCCCAAGTCTTCTAGTGACGATGACTCGTCCAGCTCTGGCTCCGGTGACGATGGAAGCGATGGAAGCGACGAGACGACGCGAAGAAGAAGGCTGTCGCTGGTCAGCGCGGCGCAGGAGTCGGGGCCGTCGCGGTACGCCGAGATGATCGGCGTCGACACGGAAGACCTGTTCTGGTACACGCTCATGACGTTCGCGACCGTGCTGGCGGCCATCCACGTGCTGTACCTCATCGGCGTGCTCGTGCTCGGCGCGCTGTCCAAGAAGGAATCCTTCGGACAAGTCGCGCGCAAGCTGTACCGCAAAGTGATCTGGGCGGGCGTGCTCGCGCTGCTGCTCGCGCAGTACATCTTCAGCATGGCCGGGTTCTACTACGCGTCCAAGGGCTCGGGCGCCGAGTCGTCCAGCCCCAAGTACTACCTGGGCGTCGCGCTACTCGCGCTCGTCGTGATCTTCGCCGTGCTCTTTGGCGTGCTCGTGGTGGGCAACAACACGGAGGAGCTGCGCGATGTCGGCACGTATGAGCACGACCAGCGGCCGTTCAGCGCCAAGTACAGCGCCTACTACGACGAGTACAACTTCGACAACCGGTTCTTCTTCGTGCCGCGCATCTTGCTGGCTGTCAGCACGGGTGCAGTGGTGGGGGTCGTGACCAACTCGACGACGCAGCTGCTGTGCATTTTGGGCATCACGGTGGTGTACCTCATCCTGTTGCTGGTCCGCGAACCCAATCTGCTGCGCTTCCTGTACTACATCGGCATCGTCTCCGTGTTCCTGAAGGTCGTGCTAGTTTGCATGATGCTCATCGTGGCGCGCGACGACTACTTCCCGCAGTCGGTGCGCGACAGCGTGGCGTACGGCATCATCGGCGTCAACATGTTTATCTTCCTGCTGCTCTTCCTGCGGCAGGCCTACACGATAATCCACAAGATGGTGGTCGCGTGCCGTCACAAGAAGAACGGCGGCGACTCCAGCTCGGATACAGACATCAACCTCGAGGTCGGCAACAGCTCGGCAGGTAACAGCGCTTCTCAGCGCGGATACTCGCGCATGGAGTCGACCCTGGCGTACAACCAGCAACAGCAACAGCCATACGGAAATGGCAACAACTACAACGCCAACAATGGCAACGGTCATAACCCGTACGCGCCGCGGTCGGAGAACGACTACAACTTCCAGCAAAAGCTGCAGCAGGAGCAGATCCCCATGCTCGAGCTATCGTCCAACTCTGGTGTGCACAAGCCAGGCGGCAACTACAACAGCAGCAACTACAACAGCAGCAACTACAACAGCAGCAACTACAACAGCAGCAACTACAGCGGCGAGGGTGCGTACGCAGCGGTGGCGCCAAGTAACAACAACTTTACTGCGCCCTCTCGAAACAACCAGTATAACTTCGACAGCAGCCAGGGGCCAACCTCGGAACGCGCGAACGCTGCCGCTGCGTATGCCGCAGCGCCCGCTCAACCGAAGCCAAAGCCGGCGCCAACCTACGACGTACTGGCCGCATATTTGGGCACAGCGAACACGCAAGAAGAGGACGCATATTCGACATCGCCGCAGGCAGCACAAGGAGCCGCGGCGGCAGCTGCGCGACCGTCCACTAGGATGAGCCGAGTCTCAACGCGGCCCCAGGACGCACGCGTGTCGGCATTCCGTGACAGCTCTGTATACGGCAGCAGCTTCTCTGGCGACGAGTCGTTTGTGAGCGCGCTTTCGACGAGCACGGCAGCGGCAAAACAGCAGCAGCAGCAGCAGGTTCCGCGGAAATTGCGGACGGGCAGTGTAGATGTCGACGACCTGGACGACAGCGACGACATTGTGTCGGAGCCATCAGCACTTGGCAGCACGCACCTCGCGCCAGGCACCTCCGGTAGCGACGCGCTGTCGGCGGGTCAGCCGCAGAGCGATCGCTCTTTCATCGCGTTTACCGACTCGTCGATTGGGAACTCGAGCTTTGACGAAGGCTCTTCGCGCGGTGGCACGCTTCTTGGCACCTCCAAGGTCTCGAGCCAAGGCCGCACGGAGCCGCAGCTCTCGATTTTCTCGGATGGAGGCAGCAGCTTCGGCGGCGACAACTCGGACTGGTTCCTGCGCCGCTCCAAGACGGAGCTCGAGGTGGATGGCTCGGACCGCGATAGCTACGACATTGACAGCATCCAGGAACGGAGCGAGAACACCGACGCGAATGGTCAGGAGGCGGGAGGTGCGTCACGGTCCACTGTGAATTTGGCAGAGGCGTATCTGAAGGGCGCGGGCGAAAGCGCCAACCATGGCGAGAACGACATCGGCGACGACGACTACGACTCGGACAGCGGCAGCGACGCCATTATGGAGGCGCCTCGCAGCACGAACGAGTCGTTCGTGAGCGCGCGGTCGGACGACGACATCAACTTCTACTTCTCGGGCGACCGCTCCACCCAGGTTCTCACGGCCGGCCAGCAGGGCGAGCAGCAGCAGCAGCAACCACGTGCGAGCGCCAACCAGCCCCGAAGGCTCTAAATTCCAGGCGTTTTTGGCTCGCATATAACCCGTTGATGCCGTCGGCGATTGCAACTTTCGCTGCGCCGACACCGCATCATCGAGAGATGAGCGTATTTCTTTCTTAATCATAAGCCTATTGATCTGCATTCCGTTCACTTGATGTGTCATCCTCTATTGTTCTCTAATTCACAGCGAGGAAACGTCCGGACGCGAGCTCCAGCAGCGTGGACGCGACGTGCAGCACCTGGATCTTGCAGCGCTTGCCGTCGACCGCCGGGCACATGCTGAGCGCGCCCCAGAGTCCTTCCAGTCCGCTGCCATCACCATATCCAAACGTGTTAGTACATCGTCCGTCGGCTAATAATTGCTGGACTGGGGTCTCCGCGCACCTCTTGCGGACGCGCAGGATGGCGGTGTTCGGCTCGCGCGCGTCCGCCGGCTTGTCGACCGCCAGCACGTCGAAGTCGCTCGCGGACGCGCCCATGACGCCGAAGACAGTCTTGAGCGTGCTGTCGATCGCGAACTTGAGCACCGTGGCGTCGCTCGAGACGACCGACCCGTCCTCCGCGAACCTGCTCGCGCACAACGACAAGAGCACGTGAGCGACCACGGGTGGCAGGTAGCAGGAGTAAAGAGCTATGGCGCGAGCGTGTGTGTCGCGTACATGGCGATCTTGAGGAACGCGTGGTCGCTGCGCAGCGAGAACTTGTGGTGCGCCACCGCCATTTCCGCCGTCACCATCGTCACCGCCATTTTTTTTGTCTGGTTCTAACCGACACCAACGTAAACGGGACTCTTGTATAGATTTTATTTCAAATTTACTATTTGGGTTTGTATCTTGTATAGAGGTTAGTGTTACTTCAGGGCCAGTTGTGTTGCTTGTAGAGAGGTTGGTTACTGGCACAATAGAAAGTGACGAGCGAAGATGGTGGTGCTGCACCATGACGAGCTGCACCGCACGCTCTGGGGCGCGGCGTCGACCGCCGGGCGCTCCGCCAAGCTTGACGCGGCCGTGTACATGCAGCTGGTACGTCCGTACATGTCTCCAACTCGCTCGCACCTCTGCATATCGCTTCGGAATTGGACATCGAGCAGGAGCCGCTGACGAAGATACTTTCTCCTTGCTGCAATGACGATCGCTTGTTGCTTCTATAGGTCTTGCTGCTGGCGACGGGAGTGAGCTGCACGGTCGAGTTCGACAAGCCCGCGGCCGTGCGGGTCGCGGTGGCCGCCGTCGGGACGCTGCTCTACTTCCGCAACACGGTGCTGGTCAGTTGTCCGCACTCATGATGATCTCCCTTTGTGACGGGAACTAACGGAGAAACGGAGAAACGGGAATTGCGAATGCGCCAGTACGTCAAGCTGTCGCTGTTCGTGTCGCTCGTGATGCTGTACGGAGACGTCGCACTGCCGATCGCGCTGTTCGTGCGCGCCAAGGCGGCCGCGTCCACTGTCCAGACCGTTCGCCTCGCGCTCACCTGCGTCTGGCTGGGCAAGAACGTGCGCTTGATGCCCCTCCGTCTCAGCCGCTGGCGTGTGAATACAGATTTTGACATTGCTTTGCTGCTTCGCGCAGGTCATGATCCTGTTCGCGCTGTTCCGGTCCGGTGCCTTCCGCTCGCGCGGATCAAAGCTCCCGAAGCGCCCGCTGATGCGGAGACAGGAGCCCTCCAAGGCGGAATAGCACGAGAACGAGCACGCTGTCGAGGATCAAACGACCGACGTGCAGGGACGCGGGCAGCAGACGGGATGGCCGCGTGTTATAAAAAGAAGAACATAGCAAATGTGCACCAGACACCAAGCCAAAACTACACTCCCGGGCCTGTTTCCCTGACTCGAGCGCCGCATTGCTCAGCTACCAAGGATCAGGAGCAAGATCAGGATCACCACGAGCACCAGAATAATGATATACAGCTTCACGTTGTTGCTCTGCTTGGCCACCTGCAGTCGACAAACGGCACGCACCCAGAAACACCACGGCAGTCAGACACAACGCGTGTAGCTTGACACTATGAGCATTGCACCGGACGTACTTGTGCGGCGCGGGAGCCCTCGGACGCGAGCCCATCGGTCGCTCGGCCCACGTCGTCGTCAATCTCGTTCAGCAGCCGGACGTGCAGCTCCGTCTCGTCCTTCATCGTCAGGCTGTAGTTCTTCAGGTTGGACACGCCCTTGCCGATCAGGTCCAACTGTTGGTCTTGGTCTGTTGACAGCATTCATAGTGTGCAACGTTAGAGCCAAGCCCAGATGACGGCGCTTCCAACGCGGTATTCAGAGGATCTCACCTTTCATGATCTGGTTCTGCATGCTCAGCAGCTTCTTCGGGTGATCGCCGCCATTGCTTTGGCTGGTGAATCGAGGTGGACAAGGAGGCGTTAGGACTTACACCGCTCACGTTGCTTTTGAAAGCATGGCGGCAATGGTGAGAACTGCACGCACCCTCCAGCCGAAGTGGTGCGCCGGTTGTACGCGTCTAAGTCCGATTTCTGCATGTTTCCAGGGCACCAAGGCGTGCATTAGAGACCACAGGCCCTTTCATCACACAGCAATAGCTGACTACATATCGACGCACCTGATCCTGCACCAACTGGTTGAGCAGCCGCTCGCGGCGCTCCAGTTCCTGCTTGGTCCTGTTCAACCCAAGCGTTCGCGTCAGTAACGACGTCTTCTTATGCGCCAATACCTAGTCGAATGCGCGGCTCCGACGTACACGGCCGATCCAGCAGCGCGCTTAAGCTGCTCGAAGTCGCGCGTGAGGCGGGAGACGCCCTGCTGCAGCGCGAACACGCTCGTGCCGATCGCGGCCGCGTTGCCCGCGCGGATCTTGGCCGCCAACACCTGCTCCTGGCTGCGCGCGCCCTCGAGCCGGTCCAGCCAGCTCGCCCACGCCGTCGCGCTCATTTTGCCCCTCTCTGCGGTCGCTCACGACGCCAAGTACAGCCTAGAACGCGCTCGAACGCCCCGCGACTCGCCCGCTTTCCCCGGAGAAACCTTCTTTGGCTTTTTGCTTTCGATATCTTCTTTTCGATTTTTTTGTCAGTGGCTCTGTTTTTTGTCCCTCGTGTTCCGAACTCAGATCCGGGTCAGGTTCCAAAGATCATTGATTGATATTCGGGACAGTCCCGAGTGAAGGTAAAATGAGGGACAGTCAGTCCCCCAGTCGTTCATTTCACGGACACCGACCAAGAAGTGCAAGGCAAAGGAAGACGTGGGGACCGAGAGCACCATGAGCAGCCAGCGGGAGTTCGAGCGCAAGATGGAGGAGCACATCGAGGAGATGCGCGTGACGCAGACCATCGCGTACTTCAGCCGCACGGTGGAACTGTGCTTCAACGAGTGCGTGCACTCGTTCCGCAGCAAGAAGCTGGACGACAAGGAGCTCTCGTGCGTGAGCAACTGCGCCGAGAAGTTCTTGCGCCACACCATGCGCTCGTCCGTTCGCCTCCAGGAGAGCTACGCCGACATCATGCAGCAACAGCAGGAGCAGCAGCAGCAGCAGTAAATAGAGCGGGCGCGCGGCGCGTGGCGCCAAGGAGGACGCAGACGGACGGAGGGATATACGCGACCAGTATCTAACGCAATAAACAGAGAAACAACTGAGCGGCAGACTCGTCGAGTCGAACTCATTGTCCAGTGCGCTGGCGTCGCCTAGGAGCCACTAAACTCTCTCGTTAGTGATCATCAACACGTCGAAAGGAGGAGCATGAACTCCATGCTCGTGGTGCGATCATGACCGCAGGTCATTAGAGTGTGAGCTGCTCGTGCTCTTCAACACGGTTATCGCTTTCTAGAGCGTCATTACTGGGCGGTAGATGCCACTCAAAACAGTCACTACGGTACACCCGTTCCTTACGCGCAACCTTCGCGCGACCTCGGACGGCAAGTTGCCTCGCGAAAAAGGGAAAGTTGCCGCATTTCCGCGAAAAGCGCGGGCGGGAAGCCGCACTATCTCTCCTGACCGCCGCGCGCTTCATTCGTGCTCTATCTGGTGCTTGGCTGGGCGCCGAGCGGAAGCGGCGAGATGCAGGGCGGCGCATTTCTGTTCTCGCTGTACGTGGACCCGGCGGAGGCGGCGGCGGCTGACGCGCGCGAGGCGCTGCACCCGCTGCCGCCCGCGGACGTGGCCGACGTGAGCTTTGACCCGGAGCGACTCGCGGCGCTGCTTCGGAGCGCGTCCACCTGCGGCGCCATGTGCGTATACCATTGAGTTTGATATGGGTGAATATGGACTGTTGCGGTGGCTGACGCTGTCGTGCTGTGTGGGTACTGGCAGTCCGAGCGAAATGACGGCGCCGTTGAACCCGGACGCGGTGCGACAGCTGCCGCCGTGGGCGCAAGCCGTGGTGCAGACCGGCGTGTTTGCAGGTGCGTGTGTTTTGCTTGTGTCGCATGTATGCCTCGGCAGTACATGCCGCACTAAGGGTCATGTGACTTCGCGTTGTCGACTATTGATGGATGCTGACGCGCAGGCCAATCCTCATCGCGGGACGGGTCGCCTAGCGAGCAGAAGCTGTCGCGTGACTCGCCAGTCAACATGAAGCGCTCGTTGTCGGATGCCGAAGACGGACAGCAAAGCGAGACCAGCAACCCGCGCATGAAGCCGCGCATGTTTCAGAACAACCCGGAGTTGCGTGCGCTCGGACCTGACACTGTCGAACTGGAGTACCAAGTGGACGAAAGCCAAGAGTCGCAAGAGCCGGAAGAAGTGGACGAATGCCCTCCGCGCACGCTGTTTACCAACGAAGAACGGGTCGCAGGGAGCGTCGACAAGTACTCGGAGATGATTGAGCGCCTCCTGGAGATAATGGCCGACAGACAGCAAGTCGAGGCGTCTTCTGGGCGCCAAATCTTGACTGTCTTCGAGCGCTCTGAGGTGCAAGCCCTTTTGCAGTCGCTCAAGGTCATGGAGAAGGCCAGCCTGATACAGAAGGTCGAGCCTGACCTCATCATCTCGCTGATGAGCCTGCTCGACAAACAGGTACGAGCGACCCTGCAAGCAAACGTTCGTGTCCGCGTGTTGTTTTCTGATATGTGAATCGTGTTTTGCATGCCAGGTTCAGCACGGACTGACCATTGATCTGTTGGGCTCCATGAGCCCGGAAGCCAGTGCCAGCAACGAGTGGCAGGCCGCCGGGATGGACTTACAGCTGATGACGTCGCTGGACGTCGGACTGTGCCAGCTCATCATCATGTCAACCGCGGACATTGACCGCCGCGCACTGTCGGAAGAGACGATCGACAACTGCATCCAGCTGCTGAACAACACTGTGAGGCGATTGATACTGCCGTGCATCGACACGAGTTTCGCAACAACCGTGAGCGTTCCGAGCGCCAACATCGCACAGCAAGAGGCAAGCGACAAAACGACTCAGAAATCGTCGTCGGCTGCTCGTCGCGTGTCAAGCCAGCATCGTGTAAGCCTGCGCTCCAACAAGAACCTTCGAAAGGCGATCGAGCGCATCCTGCCGGTCGTTTGTGAGTTTATGGAGCACTTGGCGCTGCTGCTCCAGGCTGTCAAGCTTGCAGATCGGTGGATCTTGCACTTTTCATCGGCCATGATCGAGTTCTTCTTGCTGGAGCATAGCTCGTTCGCCACGTCGCTCCAGCAAAGCGGTCTGTTGGTGCTTCGCAGCGTCTTCATGAACTACAAGGACCATCGAGCCCTCGTGATGGAGGAGATCGTCGGCGCCATGATGAAGCTCCCGACGGCGAAGCGGAACTTGCGGACCGTCAAGCTGCTCAACTCCAAGGAGTACATCCAACGTGTATCAACGCTGGTGGTCGCGTTGGTGCAGTCATGCACGTCGACTGCAGACATGGAAGCTTTTGATGAGAATGCGAACCGTGAAGCAGTTGCTCCACAAGGCGACTCGGCCACGGATGTTACGTCGTCGTTGATTGCGGAGTTGAAGACGCTATCCAACGGTGTGCTCGAGGAAGCACGTGAGAGTGCTCGTCTCTTCATCGGCCCGCTCATGAAGGAGTGCTTCAAGAAGAATGAAGAGAGAGATAACCGAGCGGTGCTGGACAACTTCGTGGAAGACATGCTGACGATGTTCGCGCGGCCCGAGTGGGCAGGTGCGGAGGTCTTGCTCGAGGTCGTCAGTTCGTCACTCGCCAGCATTCTGAGTGGGAACATGTCCAAGGACGCGCGCAAAATGGAGTCCCAGTTGAGCTTGACTGCTCTCAACCTTGTGGGTAAAATTTGCGCGGCCATCAAGGTGCAGCAGAATGCAGTGGACCGCGACAAGCTCCCCGATGATGTTGATGCGCAAGCCACGATCGAAGATTACTCGCGGCTGCTGGGAGAGGCCGGAGTCATCGTGAAAAAGGAGACTGACCAAGGCGAAGCGAAGGACGAGAGCATTCATGAAGTGGTGGTCCTGAAGCACATCGTGATCGCGTATCTGCGTCGAGGCAGTCGGTCGGAGATGACCCAAGTCGACTCGCGACGGCTGCTACTGTTGCGGTTCATGCTTGATTCCCTCAGTGACGAAGAAAACAGCGGTCGGAGCGTCATCGAAGCGGAAACCAAGCACTGGAAGTCGCTTTGGGGGGTGCCCAAGTCAACTATCGACACTAAGACCAAGGTTGCGCCGCCCATGACCGACCTGGGCTTGCGCTTGAGTCTGCGACTCGTGGTGACGCGCGACTTCTGTGCTCTCTTTGACAAGTTGCTGGCGCATGTCATGGCGCTGCTATCCAATGGCATCCCGAGCTTTCGCGCGCGTGTGATGAAGGCGTTAGCTGGTATCGTTGATGTCGATCCTATGCTGATGGCGGAAGCAGGAGTGCGCGGCGCAGTGCAGCGATGCTTCTTGGACGAGCGCACATCCGTTCGTCAAGCTGCTGTGGACTTGGTCGGGAAGTACGTCATGGTGCAGCCATCACTGGTACGTGTGTTGCTATCTATTTTCCATCCAATGGTGAGATACGTGGCTTACAGACCTTTCTCGCTACAGTTTGACAGGTACTTTGATATGCTGGTCGACCGCTTACGCGACAAAGGCATCAGCGTACGGAAGAGCGTGTGCAAGATCTTTCGCGCGTTCTTGACTCTGCCGACGTTTCAGAGCCAAGGTAAAGCCGCCGACCCAGCGGGAGCGCATGTGCACCGACGAAGTGCGTGCATGAGAAGCCTCGTGGAGCGAGTCGGCGACACTACGGAGGAACAAGTCGTGAAGAACTACGTCATCGACACGTTCCAGGAGGTTTGGTTTGGTGCGGATCTGTCTTCCAGGCTGGTTTCGTCGACCTCGAACGACTTCGGTGACGAGGTGAATCAGAGCGGACTTCCGCCTGGATGGACGACGGTCGAGACCAAGCCGACCAACGAAGTCACGCCAACGGGAAACGGGAAGGCAACTTCACCAGTGCCTACGACCGAGTTCCTCTCCCCTGACGGGAAGATTGCCCGTTCTGTCGACGAGGCATGGTCAGCGTACCGACGTCCAGTGGTAACTCCCTCGAGCGTGGTGAAGACCAAGCGCTCCAAGATCGATGACTCGGAGCAGGTCACGACCATTATTGTGGAGGTGATCCACGATATGCCAAGTCTCGCCTGGCTCGTCGCACTCTTGAAGAGGTTGCTTCAGGACATGGACTACGCAAAAGTTGCTACTGTCGGTGGTCGCGTGCCACGTGATCGTTCCGAGGACATCCAAGTGGCTCGCAAACGGTCGGAGAAGCTTGTGTCGTGTTTGATTGAGCGCCTCCTGCAGCTCGAGGAAGGGAACCCGCTGACTGGTGTCACGATCACCGGCCTGGACCAGCAATTCCTCGCGTGCATGAAGGCGCTGTCGGCATTTTGCGAGGCGTATCCACCATTACTCTCGCCGCACTTGGACCACATGACACTTTACCTGAAGGGAGACGACTCGCTGAGCAAGGCCGTTGAAGTCAAGATCCAAAGCCTCGCTGTTTCAATCCTGACGCACATTTTCGAAGGCATGGAGCGGATCACGCCACGGATTGTGACGCGCGTTTCAGGTGACCTGAACCAGCTTGTGCTCCGTGCGCCACCGAGCGTTGTAGGCCCGAGCGTCAAGTGCTTGGCTACAATTGCCGCCAGCGCTCGCAAGCCGCCAGCGTTACTGTTCAAGCTGCTGGAAATGTTCTACGCGTTCATGCTGAAGTATGGAGATGCCAAGTCGCTCGCAGATCTTCCACCGGATGCTCAGTCGATGCTCCAGCGTGCGCTCTTCAGCGCCGGGCAGATCGCTGGTGCGATTGACTTGGACAAGTTCCCGGCGTTGGTGACCGACGCCAAGAAGCTCACTGTTGGCAACGTTGCGCAGTCCCTTTACGACGAGTACTCCAAGTATCTGAAGATCCCAGGGAACGTCATGTGCGCCGCAAAAGCAGTGCAGGGATTGGGATTTTTGTTCTCTATTCGACCGCGTCTCTTCCTTCGCGCGCAACAAGACGGAGTACTGGAATCGCTGCTGACGAACTCGCCGGACGAGATGAAGCTGCAGTGTCTTGTGAGTTTGAACGTGCTACTCGAAGCGGAGCAGCATCGGTTGGAGAAGGGTATCGCGACTCGCAAGATGGACAAGTCGAAGAGTAAGGAGGAACAGGTGCGAGGTGACCAGGAAGCGGACGCTGCGCTGATCGGCAGCGTTATGCAGGCGCAGCTGACGAACGTCTTAGCTCTCATGCGTGCGAAGATGGCGCGGATCCGCACTGAAGCAGTCGCGTGCGTCGGCAACCTGCTTACGCAGGGTCTGGTCAGCCCGCTGCACTGTATTCCGACGCTCGTGGCGCTCGAGACCGACCGCGTGATGCCCATTCGCGATGCTGCGCATGGTCATTTGCTGGCACTTCACGAGAAATTCCCCACGCTCTTGAGCACGCCGACCATCCAGGGCATCGCCATTTCGTACTCTTTCCAGCTCACGTCGTTTGGTGGACCGAGCAGCTCGAGCAACGGTATGAGTGGTCCGCCGACAGTGTGGGCCGTCGACAAGGACAAGAAGCCCCTCTGCCTCTTCGGCCGCCTCTACTCGACGTGCATCCGCGGGACGCGCACACACCGCAACATTTTCCTCAAGGCGCTCGTGAACCAGTTCACGCTGACGGGCAGTGTGCTGTCATCGCTCAACGTGTCGGCGGCGCCCGCTGCAGCCCTCGCGGCCATGCCGACGCTCGGTTACCTGTGCTACCTCGCACAACTGCTGGCCGCGCTGCCCTTTGAGGTCGAAGACGAGCCGCTGTATATTATTTATTTAATCAACCGCTACGTCAGCCTGAAGCTCAGGTAAGGAGCTCGGCGAGCAAGGGTGATCCTGTCTATCCGGCTGACGTTCAACACTGTCGTTTTTGTCTCAACAGCTCCAGCCTGGACGACCTCAAGGAGATCTTCGACGACGCCGGCGTGTTCGAAGGCGTCCCGGACGACGAGAACCCCGAAGAGGCCGACATTGAGATTAGTGAAGCGCTGACGGCGGTGGAGCTCCCGAACAAGCGACTGCGCGAGCTGCACGCCCGCGGGTGCGCAGCCTTTGCCATTTGCCTGCTCCTGCGTCTTAAGTTTGCGCTCAAGGACATGTACGGCCTCGACAACGAGCGCTGCCAGACGTATCGGCCGACCAACGCCTCTAACGTACGTTCCGCGACCTGAATGAGGTGTTCCTCGTCACCCGCTATTCATCTTGTCTGCTCTCTACTGCATGCCTTGCAGGCGACCGACGAACCCGTTGCAGTGTCGGAGCGCGCGCGGCGGGCGAAGCTGCCGACAGTCGACGACCTGGAGTGCACGGACGCGGTCGAACTGCACTGGCGCGCGTTCCTGTTCACACTGCGAGCCGCGCGCGAGGATCAGCAACAAATGGACTTCGACGTTGGCGGCGAAGTCGGCGCGGTGGCGATGAAACCCGCGACGCGCAAGAAGCGCAGCGCGCCGGTGGCGACCACGGCAACTCGACGGCGACGCAAGTCGGTGACGCTGCCTCCACGCGCCAAGCGTCCGCGCAGAGCGCACAACAAGCCGAAGGAGGAGAGCGAAGAAGACGAGGAGGAGGACGAGGACGACGACGGTGATGACGAGTTTGTCGAGTGATCTGTAGCGCGGTGGTTCGCTGATGCTGCCTGTCGTCGGGAGTTTGAGGTATGCTGCATGGCTTCTAAGGTAATGAATAACATATTGCGGGGTCTCCCCGCTACCGACCAGCTCCACGTGTCACAGACGCTCCTTGTGCGCATGCGACGCGCTGGACGACGTCTCGACGGCGCGGCGCCGCTTCACGTCGAGCACGCGCAGCAGCACGCCCTCGACCTCGCTCGTCCCCATCCCGTGCATCGCCGACGCGCTCAGCGGCGGGTCCAGCAGCGCCAGCCCGTCATCCAGCAGCTCGAGCGCGCGAGAGAAGCTCCAGAAGCGCTCGGCCTCGCCCGACAGCACCTCGCAGACAGCTCGGGCGACCGCGCGCGCGCCCCTCGCGTCCCACAGCTCCGACGCGTCGCGCTGGAGGATCCACGTCCAGTAGAAGCGGTGCAGCCGGACGAGTCGCGCCGCCGCGCTGTCCATCTCAGCGTCTAGTTGTTTGCCGCCATCACTGCTTGGATTGTCGACGCCATTGACGCCATTGTCGTCGTCCGGATCCGACTGCTGCTCGCTGTCGGCGCCCTGGTCGAGCGGCTGGAGCGCGGCGGCGGCGGCCAGCAGGTCGTCGAACATCTCCTGCCGCTGCTCGCGCGCGAACGACCAGACCGCGGGCAGTACCGGCAGCGCGCCCGTCAGCAGCTGCCACGTGAGCGCGCGGAAGCCCGGCGCGACGCCCACCTCGAGCGCCAGCTTGACCAGCTGCGGCACGTTGACGACACTGCTCGTGCCGGGCGCCTCGGCCCCGCCGTCGAGAGCGGCAGCCGACGCGTCCCGGTCCCCCAGCAGCGCCGCGAAGGACGCGTCCACGTCCACGATGTGCTGCACCACCGGCACGCCCAGCGTCTTGTAGTACGTCGTGCGGAAGTTGCGGCTCAGCGCCATCTTCTTCGGCCCGGTTGCTTCTTCTACGTATCAATGGCGGCGATTGCGTGGAAGTGACGAATTACTCAGCTTAACACCACGTTTTAGATCAAAACAATACATCTTAGCTGAATACGTAAGCGTCAAAATGTACATGTGACCTCCGTTTTAGAAGGTGATCGACCAAAAAATTCGAACGCGTTCTTCGGTTTTCCTGCATCACACACGTTATTGTTGTTCAGCGGTCGAGAAAGAGGCTGCTCTAACATGGAGGAGGCGATCGCCGCCGTCACGGGCGGGCTCATGTCGGTGCGCGAGGCGGCGCGCAAGCACGGCGTGGCGCGCACGACGCTGCAGCGCAAGCTCTCGCGCGCGGCGGGCGCGCCCGCGTCTTCGCAGGCCACGTCTCCGGCGTCCGACTCGGCGCCGATGATGACTAGCGCTAGCGGTCCGTTCCTGGCGGTCGCGGGCGACGCGGACGAGCGCGGGGCCGCCGCGCAGCTCGGCGTGATGGCGTCGGGCGAGATGCTCAAGCTGGAGAGGGAGGGCGACGGCACGAGCTACAGCAGCGGCACGAGCAGCCCGAGCGACGCCGACTACGCGCAAGAGCAGTCGCCCGCAGGCCGCAAGCGCTCGGCCGAGCAAATGGAGCGGTCCTCGCTCTCCAAGGGTGCGTGTAATTGCTAGCGGACGTTCACATGGAGAAGGTGAAGTCGGTCCTGTAGCTCACTGGATGCGTGTGGATGGGTGTCTGCAGGCCCGCGACGCGCGATCAACTGCAAGATCCGCATGCTGTGCGCGTCGGCGGGCTCGGCGCTGGACGAGCTCAGTAACGAGATGATCCTCGAGGGCAAGGCCATCTACAAGCTCGGCCTGGGACAGTCGCCCTTCCCCATCCCACAGTGTATTGTCGACGAGCTGCGGTGCGTCCACCATCACACGTACTTGTCACGCGACCATGCCGATTCGCTCATCGTCGCTATGTTTCATCATACCCACTGCGCTGCAGCGCCAACTCGCACCAGCGCGACTACCTGCCGGTGGCGGGGCTGCCAGCGCTGCGCGCGGACATTGCGGCGTGGGGGACCAAGTCGCTGTACGTGGACTACTCCAAGGACGACGTGCTCATCGGGCCGGGCACCAAGGAGCTGCTGTTCGTGCTGCAGACGGTCTACTACGGCGACCTACTGCTGCCCAACCCGAGCTGCACGAGCTACGCGCCGCAAGCCAACATTGCCGGACGGTTCGTTCTCTGTGTTGGAAAGCTTCTTGCCTGTGTAGTAGTGGACTGACGGGCTGTTTATGACGCCTGGGTGAAGGAATATGATGTGGCTGCCGACCTTCGCCGAGGACCACTGGGTGCTGCGGCCTGAAGTGCTCGAGGAGCTCTGCGAGAAGGACCCAGGCAAGCACAATGATATGTCTAGTGCTGGGATGCTCGAGGCCCTAACCTTGGTCCATGAGAGCAGACGCGCCACGGATCCTCATCCTGAACAGCCCATCGAACCCCACCGGTTGTGCGTATCACGACGAAGAGGTGGGTATCGTCGCGCGAGTTCTGCCACTGAAGTATTCTCATACCATTACTGACGTTGCTACTGATGACAGCTGCGCGCGGTGGCGGAGGTGGCGCGCAAATACCGCGTGTTGGTCATCTCGGACGAGATTTACTCGGAGCTGCACCACACGGGCGAGCACCTGTCCATCTCGCGGCACTACCCGGAGGGCACGATCGTCTCGGGCGGGCTGAGCAAGTGGTGCGGCGCCGGCGGCTGGCGCATGGGCTTCTGGCTGTTCCCGCCAAGTATGCGCTGGCTGCGCAAGAGCATGCTCGTCATGGCCTCGGAGACGTACACGTCGGTCGCGTCGCCCATCCAATACGCCGCTCGCCGCGCCTTCGTCCCCGAGTACGTCCTCCGCATGCTTACGATGTGTGTTGGTGGTATGTGGCGACACTAATGCATGCGTGTGTGTTTCCTTGGACAGCTGCATTGAGATCTCGAGCTACAAGGCCAAGTGCCGGCGCATTCTACAGCTCATCGGCCGCTGGTGCGTGTACCAGCTGCAGAAGATGGACGTGGAGGTGCAGCTTCCCGAGGGCGGCTTCTACATCTTCCCGAGCTTTGCGCGGCACCGCAAGGCGCTCGCGGGCCGCGGCATCGCGACGGACGCGCTGCTCTGCTCGCGCCTGCTGCAGGACACGGGCGTGGCCATCCTGCCCGGCTCGTGCTTCGGTCGCCGGCCCGAGGAGCTCTTCGTGCGGCTCGCCTTCGTCGACTTCAAGGGCGAGATCGCGCTCTACCTGATCGAGAGCATGGTGAGTTCAACAAGGGGTGCTGGTGATACCAAGAGATGGCTACACTTTGCCTGACGCAATTGTGTGCATGGCTGACGCGATACAATATTGAATCCGGCAGCAGGACGACCTGGTGCTGGACGCCATTGAGGGCTTCATCAAGTCCGTGTGCCCCAACCTGGACATCGCCATGCGCAAGCTCGCCAACTGGATCGCGCCGCCCGCCACGAGCCTCGCGCCATGAGCATTACAGTAGTAGTATCCCGTTTTGACCCAACATTAATACAACATACTACTTCAAAGTGTTATATAGTATTAGGTCAATATCATATTGAGTCCAGCCCAAACACAAGTATCATTAACCCATTTTTGAGGGTTTTCAAAAAAGGTGTTTGAAGTTGCGCAATTGATTCACGACCGGTTCTCGCCATTCAAAGAAAACGACGAAAAACGCAACCCCCCCCCCTTTCAGACGAAAAATTACCGATGGCGAGCGACAGCGACTCCGACTGGATCGAAGAAGAAGAGGAAGACGCCGAATCAGAGGTCTCGAGCGCCTCTGACGACGATGCGCCGACGCTGCCTTCGCGCGCTCAGCGCGCCGCTCCAGCTCAGAGTGAAGGCGTCAGCTTAGTTGATCTGCTGGGCGACGACGAGGCCATCGCGACCACGATCGAGAGGCTCGAGGCCGTCGTGTGCTGTGCCAAGCTCTGTTTCGTCGGCAAGCGCGACCCGGTACGGCAGTTTCTAACGTCACAGCGCACCATGACCAAGGATGAATAGCGCACGTCGCTTCTCACGGCGCTGGCGATGTGCTCCGTGTTCAGCGAGAAGAAAACATAGGAGCGCGAGCGCTTCGTCTACTATGTGCCGCTCGTCGGGCAAGTGTGCAAGAGCGCCTTCGAGTCCATCTACGGCGTGAGCCACCGCACCCTCCACTTGTACCGGAAGCGAGTAAGAGAAGGCGTCGTCGCTGTCCAGCGCCACGGGGCTGCGGACAACACAAACGCGCAGGTGTTTGACGAGGACGTCATGGTGACCTGGTTCGTCGGTTTCGCCGAGCTCGTTGGTGATGCCGTGCCTGTTCGAGTGCGGCTACGTGAGCAGAAAGTTGGCACGCTTCGGCGGTTCTACTCCTACGACAACTACACTTTGCTGCCGCCGTCGTTCACGTGGGACAAGTTGCGGGATGAGTACATCACGTACTTAGACGAGTAGTACGTGGATACGCCTCGCCCGTCGCGAACCTCATTCATGCGGATCCTAGCCAAGCGATGCCCGACCATTCGCATTCGGTCCGGTCGGGACCAGGTGTGCGAATAGTGCGCAATCTATCGCGCACGGCTAGGTCCAGACAGCGACGCAGTCGAAGCCGAGGTCTACGGAGAGCATCCCATAGACGCCAAGGCGCTCAGGTGAGTTAATGATACTTCTGTTTAGGCCGACATCGTTTGTGATACTTTTGTTTAGTTGCTTACATCGTGATACTGTGTTTGTTCAGGACTGAGTACAAGAGCGACACCGCCACAGCCAGCAAGCACAAGCTCGTCTTCGTGATGGACTACGCGCAGAATCTGACTGTACCGCACGTGCCCGATACGCCGTGGGGTTGGTACTTCTTGTCGCTGTTCTCAGTCTTCATGTTCGGCGTGTACTGCGCGAACAACAGCACCCACAGTCACTACCTCTACTCGGAACGGAAGGGCGGGAAAGGCGCGAACGAGGTGATCAGCATGCTGCACCACACGTTGGACCTCCACGGCGTGTTCGACGTCGCCTTTACCGACGCCAGCGACGAGCAAGACCAGGACCTCTCTGTCGTCGTGTGGTGCGATAATTGTGGCGTCCAGAACAAGAACTCGTTCGTCATCTGGTACCTCCTCTTCCTGGTGGACACCGTGTAACAGGGTTACACGCAGCGTACCCGGGGTACGCTGTCCGGTACAGCACAGCGCTGTATCGTTGAATGTAGTGTTCGCACACTACGTTCGGTCCGGTCCCTAACAGGATTAGTGTAC
>JAADYG010000160.1:0-50902 GCA_023338115.1 Phytopythium boreale
CCAGGAGAAGATCACCATTTTTGCTGCCATGCGGTGGGCAAAATTGGCCTGGGATGCTGTTGGAGCTGAAACTATTCGGAACTGCTGGAACCACACCGGCATTCTTTCCGACAGGATGATGATTGACTACATTCTCGGGTGAAATACAGTTTTGATCTCTCGTTATTTCAGTAAAAATCAATTTTGTTTTGTCTGCTCATAATTGGTTCTCTTGGATTATTGATCGGTACCACGTTTTCGGATTTGCCGGGGCGCACTGTAGTGGGATGGATCAAGTACCGTTGTCATTCTTAGAGCGAATATTGGACATTTCGTTTCAGTGACGTGCCTAATAATTTCAGCTGTATTTGCGAATAAAAATTCATAAAGTTTTGCTAAAATGTGTCAACTGCTGTCCTACCGTGTTTACGCGAGCAATCATTCCCCCCAACATCAATAATTGCCTCTCGTTACTTCCCTAAACTCATTCGTACTTCCTTCTGTATGCTCCAGTTCACAATTATTATTGATTTCATCCACTCCAATTCCATACAAAGACATGCGCGACGCATCGCCGCCACCTCACGCTTAGCCCGACCATTATCCGATCGGCGCGCCATCGACCGACCCGCCTGCTCCCACGATGCTGCGCCGCCTGCCGCCGCGGTGCGTCCCCCTCTGCTTCCCCTTCCTCCGCCTCCGTCCCCTCTCCATGTGTTCGCCCCGTTCTCACCCCCTGTGTCGTGTTGGCTGTCGCAGTAGCCGCGCGGGCGCTGGCGTCTTGTCCCCGGTGCTCCGCCTCCGCGCCCCGTTCCCGTCGCGCGCCTCCTCCTGGCGCTTCCTGTCCACGTCTCTACAAGACAAGGACAAGGGCGACGCAGTTGAGAAGAAGGCGGCGGGCAAGGGCAAGCTGGGCGAGGCGCGGCGGCTGCTGGCGCTGTACGCGCCCGAGAAGAAGCCGCTGGCGCTGTCCATCTCGGCGCTGTCGGTGTCGACGGCCATCACCATGTGCGTGCCCTTCGGCATGGGCAAGGTGATCGACGTGGTGACGGTGAGCGGCGGCGGAGGCGACCTGCCGACGGTCGTGGGCGCGCTGGGCGCGCTGTTCGCGACCGGCGCGGTGGCCAACGTGGTGCGCGTCGACACGAGCAACATGATCGGCGAGCGCATCACGAACCGCCTGCGCCAGCACACGTACGAGTCGATCCTGACGCAGGACCTGGCGTTCTTCGACTCGGCGCGCACGGGCGAGCTGGTCAACCGCCTGAGCGCCGACACGACGCTCATCGGCAAGGTGCTGAGCGACAACGTGTCGGCGGGCCTGCGCAGCGGCGGCCAGGCGCTCGGCAGCATCTCAATGCTGTGCTACACGTGTCCGCAGCTCGCGCTCGTCATGCTATCGGTCGTCCCGCCGCTCGCGGTCGGCGCCGTCTCGTACGGCCGCTTCGTCAAGAAGCTCACGACGCGCGTGCAGACGCAGCTGAGCGCCGCCACCGAGGTCGCCGAGGAGAAGCTCGCCAACGTGCGCGTCGTGCGCTGGTTCTCCAAGGAGGACCACGAGAAGCGCGTGCACCAGGAAAAGATCGACGAGGTGCTGGCGCTCGCGCGCAAGCGCTCCCTGGCCAGCGCCACCTTCTTCGGCAGCGTCGACCTCGCCGTCAAGATGAGCATGCTCGGCGTGCTCGGCTACGGCGGGCAGATGGTCGCGGACGGCGTGCTCACGAGCGGCGAGCTCACCTCCTTCTTGCTCTACACGCTGTACGTGGGCTTCTCGTTCGCGGGCATGTCGTCCTTCTACTCGGAGATGATGAAGGGCATCGGCGCGTCCACGCGCGTGTTCGAGCTGCTGGACCGCCAGCCGCGCGTGCGCTCGCTCGACACGTGGCAGCCGCTGCCCGAGGGCCGCCACGTGGTCTTCGAGGACGTGCGTTTCCGCTACCCGACGCGCCCGGACGCCGCCGTCTTTGACGGACTCAACCTCGAGGTCAAGCCGAGCGAGACGGTCGCGCTCGTGGGTCCGTCGGGATGCGGCAAGTCGTCGCTCACGGCACTGCTCGCCCGCTTCTACGAGCTGGACGAAGGTGCGTTATGCGCACCTAAGTAGGTGCTTTGATCCCAATGTTGATGCGTTGCTAACGAGCTCTCCAACGTGTGTGCAGAGGGCTGCGGCGGCCGGATCCTGCTGGACGGCGTGGACATCGCGACGCTGAACCCGTCGGAGCTGCGCAGCATCATGGGCGCAGTGCCGCAGGAGCCGCCGCTGTTTGCGTGCTCGATCCGCGACAACATCGCGTACGGGTGCCAGTGGGAGCCGACGATGGACGAGGTGGTGGCGGCGGCCAAGCTCGCGAACGCGCACGACTTCATCGCCGCCTTCCCGGAGGGCTACGACACGGTGGTGGGCGAGCGCGGGCTGGCGCTGTCCGGCGGCCAGAAGCAGCGCGTGGCCATCGCCCGCGCGCTCATCAAGAAGCCGTCGATCCTGATCCTAGACGAGGCCACGAGCGCGCTCGACCCCGAGAGCGAGCGACTCGTGCAGGACGCCGTGGACCGCGCCAAGGTGGGCCGTACCGTCATCCTCGTGGCGCACCGCCTGTCGACCATCAAGACGGCCGACCACATCGCCGTCGTCTCGGACGGCCGCGTCGTGGAGCACGGCACGTTCGCGCAGCTCGCGGCGCGCGACGACAGCGTCTTCTCGCAGGTCGTGCTGCACGGCCAGCAGTGAGCGTGTCACGTGGGTGCGTGGGGCGTGGAGGGCCGAGTGGTGTGCATTGATATTGTCAAATAGAGCGAGGGAGACCGTTAAACGAGCAGATACTTTACACGGTGTCAAGAGTTGAAGCACGCGCTCTCTACTACAGTGTACCGTCCCGCTCTACGCGTTGACTCGCTCTCTGCACTTCGCCCTACGCGCTCAACGAATGGGACACACGCGCGATATACTTACGGACTTGACCGGATTGAGCTTTTCGGCGCGTGAAACCTTTCGGTAGAGCAGCCGCCTTCAACATGTGCAGGTAGTCACGTCACGGGCTCCTCTACTGGCGAAATGGACCCGGTAGGGCGGGCACTGTATCAAATCCGTACCTTGCGCTCTACCGCCGCGGTTGGCCCTGCATGTCGACCCACGACTGCTCACCGACATACCGAAGCCGATCCGCATCAGGACAGTACCAGAGCTTTAGTGAGGTGGTGCGTTGCGGTGGAGCGTCTTTGAGGGTGGCCGAGCCACAATTCTGTCGCAGGAGATCCCGAGATTTGAGGAGCAATTCCCCACACAGTAGGTACGATACGTACGTACTGTACATCGTACAGGAATGCTTCGTGCGACGCCCTAGCTGTTGTACCGGACAGGACCGCCGATCCAATGCAACGCGCGCCATAGAAACCGCAAGGGTACACTGCACACTGAAGCGCGAAGTTTTTTCGAACCGAGAGTTCACCTCACCCCACGTTGGCGCGGCGAGCAGACAACCTGGCGTCCCACTATGGCTGCTCGAAAAAAAGAGCCCATCCGTGTCAGTATTTGTTTTCACAGTTATCTATTTCTGTATTCACGTTTTCAGTACAGAAAATAGAAAATATCATGTGGACCTCCATATTCGATGCAAGAGGTCCAGGTGGCATCGGCGAACGGAGCTGCTCCTGCGGACTGTTCAACGACGACCACTCTACCGTCACGCCAAGCCAATTGACTCAAGACGGCGGAGGGCGGTGGAGGAACCCTCCCGCCCTCCACCGCTTTGCATTCCTCCATTTCCTTCGTGCTGCGCGTGCAGCTCGCCCCACCTCCTCGCCCTACTCTCTGGAAGCGTACTGCATCAAGCATGCGGCGGTACTCCAAGTACTCGCCCCACCTCATGACCATCTCGGAGACGAGCACGATCGCCGTGACCACCAAGGAGAGCGCCGCTGCCAAGCCGCCCTCGCCCGTGGTTGAGCCCGCCAAGCAGCAAGAAGAGAGCCAACGCCAGCGGGTAGAGCGCTCTCAGTCGGCGCCGCCCGACGTCGAGCGGGAGGGTTCTTCGTCCTCGCCCACTCCGCCCACGCGCTCGCGCTCGACCACCGACGTGCGCGACTCGACCAGGAGCACCAGCAGTTCCTCCAGCAACAAGTACGGCCGCTCGGCGCTTCATAGCGCGGTGCGCAAGGGCGACAAGAGCGCTATCGCCCGGCTGATCAAGGATCAGCCCGCCCTACTTCGCGAGCCCGACGCGCGCGGGAACCTGCCGCTGCACTATGCGGCCAACCCGCAGGTGCCGCACCACGCCGAGGTCATGTACCTGCTGCTGCGCGCCGGGTCGCCCATCAACGTGCTGAACGCGCGCGGCCAGTCGCCCCTCGTGGTGTTCGTCATCTCCACCGAGGCGGACGACGACCTGGTGCCGCGCATGCTGCTGCACTACCACGCGCGGCCGGCGGTGCGCGTCACGGAGGAGCAGATGCTCGCGCCCTACGCGGCCGGCAGGGGCCTGTACAAGGTCGCAACCGCGATCCGCGAGTTCATGTAGGGCCCTACCCACGCTGCCGCCCTACCACGGAGTATTATAACCCATAGAGATGGAGGGCTGGAGAGAGGTAGAGCGCCGGGAGGGGATCAACTACAGTATCTATAGAGGAAGGAAGACCAAGTGTACAGTTCAATACAAATATCAAGTATAAATATCCGGTTCACACGCATCATTTCCGATTGCCCGGGCATGTCGAAGCCCGCCGGCGACCGTCACGACCGGGCCCACGCGTTTCTCGCCGCTGTTGCCTTCCAGACACACGAAGAGGCGCCGCCGCTGATGCGCATCAGTCGCCCTACCCGTCCCCCTACCACCGGCGGGGCCGCCGCGCTGCTCCTCCCGCGCCTGGGCGACGTCGCGCAGCAGCTTGCAGCCGCGCAGTGTGAGCGCGTTGTAGCCCACGTCCAGCGTCTCGAGCGTCTCGTTCTCGGCCAGCGCGCGCGCCAGCACCGCCGCCGCGCCGTCTGACCGCAGCCCCGAGCACATCTGCCGTCCATGTGTTGTGTGGTTCGTTAGTAGAGCGACTAGGTAGGGCGCGTCACACAAAGAACGCAACGCCGCGCACCAGTTCGAGGCGGCGCAGGCTCCGGTTGTGCGCAAGCGCGCGGTAGAAGTCGGCGGCGCCCGGCGGCTCGAGCAGGCAGTGGCTCTGCCATCGTCCCACCATTCGTTCAGTGCCCAGCCCGTGACATCTTCCTACGCTGACGCACTACGGACTTACCAGGTCGAGCGTGGTGATCGTCTGCGTGGACCGCAGCAGCTCGGCGGCGGCCGTGGCGACGGCGGCGTGGCCGGACGGGAAGCACGCCTGGAAGCGCGCGATCTCGAGCGACGGGTGCGCTCCGGCGGCCTGGAGCAGCGCGGACGCGGCGCCGGCGTCCTCGACCACGTTGTCGCTGAAGGTGAGCGACAGGAGCGACTCGTTGCGCTCCAGCGCGCGCGCGAGCAGGCGCACGCCCTGCGCGCTGAAGGCGTTGCACGACACGTCCAAGTGCGCGAGGCTGCGCGTCTTGCTCAGCGCGTGCGCCAGGTGCCGCGCGGCCTCGTCGCCGATGCCCGTGTCCGCCAGCAGCAGCGTCGTCACGCTCGAGTTGAACGGCTCGTCGTCCTCCGACTCGTGAACCGCCGGCGGCACGAGCGTCAATGGTGCGGACGGCACGACCGCCGACGTGTTTCTGCGCCGCGCAATCTGCGACTTGAGGACCGCCTCCTGGCTCGCGGGCTTGGGTGCGAGCGCGGCCAGCAGCTCGCTCGCCTTGGCGTCGCCGATGCCGTTGTGGCTCAAGCGCAGCTCGAGCAGCGAGCGGTTGACGCGCAGCGTGCTGCCGAGCCACGGACGCACGCCCTCCGGCCCGACGCGGTTGTGCGATAGGTTCAGCACGCGCAGCCGCGCGTTGTCGCGCAGCGCCGTCGCCAGCAGCGTCGACCCGAGCGCGCCGACGGCGTTGTAGCTCAGCAGGAGTGACTCGAGCGCGCACGCGGTGTGGGCGAGCGCGTCGGCCAGGAGCGCCACGTCGCCGTCGCCGAGGTGGTTGCCGCTCAGCGCCAGCGACGTGATGAAGTGCTGAGCGAGGAGACGTGAGCACAAGTGGGGGAATTGGATCGGTTCAAGTGATGGACACACACACACACACACACACACGTACGTTCCCGACGAGCGCGCGGCTCAGACGCGCCACGTCCTGGTGCTCGAGCTGGCAGCCGCGCAGGTCGACCTCCGTCGGCCGATAGCTGCGGCCGGCGCTCTCGTATTCGTCGCCGTCGCCGTCGGATTCTACCGGTAGGGCGGACGGCAGCAGCGCCGAGTCGATGAGCTCGCCCTACGCGAAGAGCGCGTGTGAGTTGTTGGTAGTGGCCCGGTCGAGTCATCGGACGCACCTCGGACGTTCGCGTGACGTTCAGTGGCTAGGAGGACGCCGACGACGTGAGTGGAGTGTGTCAGCGCTGTCCTCGTGGTGAGGATGTGCGACCTACCGACAAGTAGAGCGCACCGCTCGGGTGGGAGCAGACGACGACGCCGTCGCTGGCGCGCACCGCGACGTACTTGGCCTGTTTTCACCGTCGGGAGAGCGAACACGGAGGTGAGTCGGACAGTGTTCTCCCCATGACAAGGCGAGCGGCGTGAGTGACGCACAAGGCCGAGCCGCGTGCGGATCGGGGACGCGACGGGGATGGAGCTCTTCCAGGCGAGCGCCGACGGGTCAAAGTAGACGGCGTCGCGACTGGCAACGACCTGGATCGCCTCCTCGACGTCTGTTGTTTGGTCAAAGTCACGGCGAGTGAGTCGCTGTCGCACCATCGCAGGGGCACCGTGACGATGGGGTCCTACAGGGGTTGTTGCTGGGCTGCAGTGGCAGCGAAGATGAGGACGCGCCGGTGGCCTGGCGGACGGCGTCCATCGCCTTAATTATGGCAATGAGCTGCGGATCAATCGCCCGAGTCCAGACGTCTCAATGCTCAGCCCAGCGCACTGGTTGATACCCCCAAAATAACTCTAAGCACGACCAACAAGGGGTGAACGAGACAAGCGGTGGCAGGTGAATTCGCTTTCAAATCGGTCGTCTGGCACCGCTCTTTCATCCTCCGCTACGCAAACTCTCCTTGGCGCCGCTCGCTCTTACTCGTCGTCGTGTCCGTCACTCTTCCAGTGCTCGACGAGCGCCTTGAAGAGTCCGTCGGGCTTGCGCTGCAGCACGGCGGGCGTGTCGAACTCGCCGACGCCGCCGCGCTCCATGACGAGGATGCGGTCGGCGTCCAGGATCGTGTTGATGCGGTGCGCGATCGTAAGGCACGTGCACTCGCGGAACTCCTCGCGGATGCTCGCTTGGATCTTGCGGTCCGTCTCCGTGTCGATCGAGGCCGTGGCCTCGTCCATGAGGATCACGCGCGACCGCTTGAGCAGAGCGCGCGCGATGCACAGCAGCTGCCGCTCGCCCACGCTGAAGTTGGAGCCCTTCTCGTCCACCTTGACGTCGAGCGCCGCCACGGCGTGGGTCAGGTGCGCGCGGCGCAGCGACGTCCAGATCTGCTCGTCGCCGTACTGGTCGAACGGGTCCACGTTGGAGCGCACCGTGCCCGAGAACAGCACCGGGTCCTGCGGGATGATGGAGATCTTGCCGCGCAGCTCGTTCAGCCCGATCTGCGAGATGTTGACGCCGTCCAGGTAGATGGCGCCGGCGTCCAGCTCCACGAGGCGCATGAGCGCCACAACGAGGCTCGACTTGCCCGCGCCCGTGCGGCCGACGATGCCGATCTTCTCCTGCGGCTTGATGCTCAGCGACAGGTTGCGCAGCACGCGCGGCAGGCCCGGCCGGTAGCGCAGGTCCACGTTGCGGAACTCGATCTCGCCGCGCGAGGGCCAGTCCGTGAGCTGCTTGCTCGACGTGAGCGCCGCCTCGACGTCCATCTCCGTGTACTTCTTGATGCGCTCGACCGACACCATCTGCGTCTGCAGCTGGCTGATCATGCGCACCGACCAGTTGAGCGACTGCGTGACCGTGAAGGCGTACGTGAGCGACACACCGGCCAGACCAGCAAAGGCGGCGCCGCGCTCCGGGTCGGCCGAGTGCGCGAGCACCGCCGCGAGCGCCGCGAAGGCCGCGATGAGCGTGCCGGCGAACTCGAGGCGCAGCGCGAGCCAGCAGTTGACGGCGAAGTTGAGGAAGTAGGCACGCTGGTTGCGGTCCAGCAGCGCCTCGTTCTGCGTCGCGAACTGCGTCTCGGCCGCGTACGCACGGATCGTGGGCAGTCCGTCCAGCGTCTCGGACAGCAGCGCGAACACGGGCGAGCGGCTGATCGAGTCGAGTCGCTGCAGCTCGCGCGACGACTTGATGAAGTACCGCTGCGAGTAGTAGTAGCCCACCATGACGGGCAGCAGGATCACCATGAAGACGGGCGTCACGTACGAGATGGTCGCGAGCGTCACGAGCACGCTGATGAGCGTGTTGAGCAGCATGCTCCACGTGGCCGGGATGCTCTCGTCCACCGTGTACACGTCCTTGGACAGCCGGTTGACGATCCGCCCGAGCGGCGTCGTGTCGAAGAAGCTCGTGGGCGCGCGCAGGATGCGCGTCAGCAGCCACTCGAAGATGACGCGGCTCGCGCGCAGCCCGCCCTTGTACGTCGCGATCGAGCGCACGTACAGCGCGCCAGAGTACAGCACGTTCAGCGCAAAGTACACGTACACGTACCAGAGCTGCTGGTCGCGCGCGCTGTGCTCCCGCGCGTGCTCCGACCAGTACGAGAGCCACCACGTGGCGCTCAGGTTGATGAGCTGCGCGGCCGCGAACGCCGCGATCAGCAAGAAGCCCGCCAAGATGCCGCCGAACGCATTGATCCACCACTTGTACACCTGCCACTTGACGTCGCCCGTCGCGCGGTCCTCGTCCGCGATCAGCTGCCCGTCCTCCTCGCCCACGAACTCGCCGTCGTGCGTCAGGTCGCTGCGCACCGACGACGTGCGCGACAGGCGGCTCTGCTGGATCGCGTACGCCACGTGCGCGCCGCTGTCGCCCTCCTGGTCCTCTTCCTCCACGGCGATCTCGTCCTCAATGTCCTCGATCGTCTCATGATGCGCATCCTGCTGGTCTTGGTCCTTGTACTTGGTCACTAGGTCCGTCAGGATGCCGTCGGGCTTGGCCATGAGCTCGCGGTAGCTGCCGTCCTCCACGACCGTGCCCTTCTCCAGCACGATCACGCGGCCGCACTGCGACAGGAACGTCAGTCCGTGGGTCACGAGCAGCACGAGCTTGTCCTTGAGCGTCGTCTTGATGCAGTTCGTGAAGATCTCGTGGCCCACGTGGCTGTCGACCGCCGACAGCACGTCGTCCAGCACGTAAATGTCCGCGTTCTGGTACACGGCGCGCGCGATCGCCACGCGCGTGCGCTGGCCGCCGCTGAGGTTGATGCCCTTCTCGCCAATCTCCGTGCGGTCGCCCGCGGGCAGGATCGCCAGGTCCTTCTTGAGCGCGCTGACGCGCACCGCCTCGGCGTACCGCTCGGGCTGGTAGGGCAGCCCAAAGCAGATATTCTCGCGCACGGTCGCGTTCTGGATGAACGGCTGCTGCGAGACATACGCGATGGATCCGCGCACGTGGACGGCGCCCTTGGCGCAGCGCGCGTCGCCCAAGATGCCGCTCAGCAGTGTCGATTTGCCGGCGCCCACGTGGCCCACGATGGCGATCAGGTCGCCCGCCTTGGCGTCCAGCGACACGTCCCGCAGCACGGGCACGGCCGCGAGCTTGCTGCCGCTGCTGACGCTGTCCTCTTCCTCGTTGCTCTCGAACGCCGAGTCCGCAGAAGACATGGACGGCGCGTCCCACATGAAGTCGGCGTCGCGCACCCGCACGCCGACGCTCGTGAGGTTGCCGGGCCCGACCTTCTCGCGCTCCTCCTCCATCAGATACGAGCGCAGGCGCTCGACACTGACGCTGGCCTCGATGATCGAGTTGAGCACCTGCGGGAGCATGAAGAGCGGGAAGCGCAGGATGTTGAACAGCGCGAGCGACGTGAGCGCCGTGCCCACGTCGAGCGTGTTGCCGAGCATGACATACGTCCAGAAGCTCGTGACGGTCACGAGCGACGGGATGGACGAGAAGAGAGTCATGGACCCGGCGCGCGCGAAGATGTAGGTGCGCAGCTTGCTGAGCTCCTCGGTGCGGAAGCCCATGACGCGCCTGGTGAACGAGTTCTCCCAGGCCTGCAGCTTGATGACCTTGATGCCGGCGAGCACTTCGTGGCAGACCTTGATGCGCTCGTCCTTGACCGTCATGAGGCGCAGCTGCAGCTTGCGCATGAGCTTCGAGATGCCCGCGGTCACGGGCAGCAGCAGCACGATGATGGCCACGCCCGCGAACGTGGCGACGCCGATCTGCTTCCACAGCAGGTAGCACGAGACGGTGATCTGGAAGACGGAGAACCAGACGCTGTTGATGAACGTGGACAGCTCCTGCAGGCGCTGCGCGTCGATCGACATGAGGTTCGTGATCTCGCCCGTGGTCTTCTTCTGGCGCGCCGCGGCCGACAGCACCAGCGACTTGCGGTACACGGCCGTGCAGACCGCCGAACGCACGCGCATGCCCGACTCGAAGCAGTGGAAGAAGTAGTTGCGCAGCAGGAAGGACTGCGCCACGCCCGTGACGAACACGACGCCCGCGTACAGCAGGCCCTCGCTCAGCGGGGCCGCCGGGTCCGTCAGGTACGCGATGATGCGCTTGATGAGCAGCGGCGCCACGAACTGCAGCGAGTCGTGCGCCAGCTTGAGCAGCCCCGCGCGCGCGATCTGCCCGCCGAACGCGCTGCCCAGCGCCCACGCGAGGCTCGGGCTGCCCCGCGGCTTCTGCAGCTGCCGCTCCCAGGCCGCCTGGAAGCGCCGGTTCACGTTGTGCGCGCGGTTGGGCGGGTCCAGCTGGTACAGGTCGTCGTGCTCCAGCGGCCGCGCGTTGCCCAGCTCCATGATGGGCGAGACCCACGAGAAGAGCGCCGCCGACCAGCACGTCGTGTCCTGCGTCGGGTACCGGTCGCCCAGCCCCAGGTGGGGCGGCTGCTGCTTGCCATTGGCGTTGTCCGGCGCGTCCAGCAGCAGCGGCGTCTTCTCCCCGTCGGGGGGCGTCACCGACACACCGAACGCCATCGAAACTGCGGGGGAAGAGGGGGAGGAAGCAACGGGGGCGATGGGGACGGGGGAGGGCGCGTTCGAGACTGACTGATTGTTGACGGCGGTGGGGCGGACCGCACTGGCTGAGTAGGGGGACGATGGAAAGTGAAGGCGTTTCCGACGCCTCACGTGGTTAGGGAGAGCGGACAAGATGGGATATAACATGTATTCTGGTAGGGTGAGGTAGTTTAATTCAACATGTCGAAACGATTTTGGAGTAGATATAAAATCCAAGTGAATACGTATTATAGAAGTTTTTTTGAGCGGATCAGGTGGGGTACACTCAACACGTCAGGCGTGGCGATCGACGGGCCAACCGTCGAGTCTCGTGGCATACTGAAAGCAAGATAAAACCGAACGAACAGAGGCCGCTTGGGCGGTGGAGGGCCGTTTTTGTCCGAGGGGTGTGCAATACGGTCTCGGATTCGGAGCGGAGCTGCTTCATGGGGCGTGAACTCTCGTGCCATTGGGCAGCGACAGTTTACGCGTTCAGGGTCCACCCTGGGAAATGGAGCGGCAATTTGCCTCCGATCGGCAAGGTAGGGCGACTGACTGGTGCAGGGCGAACGCGACCGGTGGGCTGATATTACCAGTGATACCTGCACCGTGAATTTACAAGGGTCGCCCAATGCTCGGGGTTTGGCGACCGCTGGCACATTACAGTATCAAAACGCCGTGGAGGGAGGGTACGGTAGTGCTTCGGTAGGGCGCACGGTGGAGCAGCGGTGGTTGGTCCTGTTGGTGTCACTTGAGGGCGACGCCAACGAGAACAACGGGTCGGGTCGGAATTGGCAACGCACTGGCGGGTCTACCCACCCGCGCAAAATTTCGGCAAAATCGCGGTAAACTACTTCATTTCTCTAATTCGTTCTAAAATATGGTTACAATCACGAGCATACCCAGATGTAACCCTGTCTGAGCGTAACCCTATGCAACCCCGCGCGCCAACGACACAAGCTGCCGATTCAACATTGACCGACCGAGCGCGGCCGACATCGTCGACGGCTCCGCGAGCGGCAGGAGGCGATGGAGCAGTACCTGCTGCAGCTGCCCAAGCGGCTGGCGCAGGAGGTGCGCGCGGCCATCGCGGCGGGCGAGTCGGCCGACGTGGAGATGATCTCGGGCGGTGCGTTGCGTTGGTTACGCTGTTGGTTACTTTGGGTGCATGCCATCGCTAAAGCGCTGCTCGTGGTCGTGGACACGCAGCCGACAACAAGCACTTTACGCTCGTGGTGAACAGCAAGGAGTACCCGGCCAAGATCGGTACGTCTCCTTGCTTTGCAGTAGTGCAGCGTGGGGTGGCGGCGAGGGACGTTGTCTAATGCTGCTGCGTACCCTGGGACTGACGCGAGCAGCGCAGCTGCCGTGCATCCTGGAGACGCACAAGACGTACGACGACAACTTCTTCTACAAGAGCGGCGAGATCGGGCAGATCTTCGTGGTGGCGGACAAGGAGGAGGAGCGCATGGCGCTGGAGCAGCAGGACGAGATCCCCAACGGCATCACGCCGCCCAACACGAACGTCGTCAAGCGCAAGTACGAGAAGACGCGCAAGTACACGCCCTTCCCGGTGCGTGCGTTGGGTCGCGTGCTTTTGTTTATGATGGGGACATTGAGCTGATGGTCTGACGCCTATATTCCCTGCAGAAAAACGACGTGGCGCGCGTGGAGGAGGACCTGGTCAAGATCATCAACGGGGGCGTGATCGAGGACGTGCAGGAGGAGCTGGTGGACTACTACGAATGGATGGCGGACAGCGAGCACCCGAACGGGATCATCGTGACGGACGAGATGGAGCTCATCCGGCAGCACCCCGAGTACCTGACACTGTCGGCCGAGGAGCCGCCCAGCAAGCAGCAGAAGACGCTGGAGGCCGGAGCCGCGTCCGCGGGCGCTGCCGGCGCGCGCGTGGCCGACTCGGTGACGAGCGCGTCGGCCGTCAACACGCCGATCGTGACGGACTTTGGCTCAGAGGCCGAGTCGCAGGCCGGCCGCGAGTCGGCCCAGCGGTCGCCGAACCTCGCGCCAACGCCCAGCCCGGCGCTGTCGGCGCAGGACGGAGACGACGACAAGGACGTGGACGATCTGGAGGACGACATCCTCGGCGGCATGGAGGAGAAACCCGCCGCGGAGCCGGGTACGAACGCATTGCTGCTGCTACTGACTGACGCGTGGGTCCATGCATGGCTTACTGACTGCCTGCCTGTTGGTGGTTTTTGATGGTCGAACCAGCGCCGAGAGCGTACCTGACCAACCCGGAGTACCTGAAGCTGCTGCCCGTGCGCGAGCGGCTGCAAAAGTCGCTGCGCGACGCCGACCGCGACATGAACGAGCTGCAGGCCAAGGTGGAGGCCAATACCAACATCATCGTCAAGGTCCGTGCAGCTCCTCATCATATTTGGCTTAATGCCTTTCTTTCTTCGCACACTGACCTGACTCGTCGTCATGTTCTATCCTGTTCTACCGCAGAATCGGTTCAAGCAAATGCTCGAGACGGCGCAGAAGCAGCGTGGAGAGGTTGCCGCCGAGCTGGACAAGGTGCAGGGCGAGATCGCGGCGTTCGAGACCGGCTGAGGGCGCTGCAGGCGTCAACACACTTCACTACACACACACGAGAGCAGCTCTCACTGCGTTGGAACGTCCTCCCGGCAGTTCGACAGGGCCGCGATCACGATAAACCACCGGCCGCACTGCACTACCTACGCACTACGCACACGGGAGGGTGGGCGCCACGTGATAGAGCGCGCAACGATCGATTCCTTGTATTTTTCTCATCCATCTTCATCTCCTTGTCCATCTCCTGCTTCATGTGTTGGGTGGTGTGGCGAGTGGAGGCATCGCTTCTCCTCACCCCCGCGCGTCCGTCCGCGCGGTAAGGCGAGTGAGTCCGCGACCCGAGGGCAAAAAAACAAAGCCGGGTGCTTTAGTGCTTGTGCTTCCAGTCCAGCAGCGCCTTGACCTGCTCCTCCGACAGATTCAGGCCCGGGATCTTCTGCAGACCCTTCTTGTCGTGCTCCACGTGGTCCTTGAGCCCGTCCTCGTCGTTCTAAAGCGTCCAAAAGCCCAGTATTTCCCGGTCAGTAGGGCGAAAACATCGCATTGCTCTACTCGCCCGTCGCTAAACGCACCATGTCGGCCTGGCCCTTGAGCTTCTTGAGCAGCTTGCGGAGCGACTTCTCGTCCTCCTTGCTGTGAATTTTACGATAGACGCCCGTGAGCAAACGACGCGTCCAGGTAGGGAGGGAGAACAATTCGATAGCAGACACGAAACGAAACACATCGCTAACGTACTTGAAGTAGACCTGCTCGGCGGCCTTCTCCTTGTCGCTGAAGTTGGCCAGGTTGGCGACCTGCATGGGGGAGGCGAAGGCCGCGCGGTGGTTCGCGGCGGCGGCGGCACTGACGGCGGCACGGCGGAGAGAGAGCATCCTGCTTGACGTCCGGGTAGAGTGTAGTGCGTTTGCTTTGGGTCCTTTCTTCTTGTCCAGTATGGGGGGGAAAAACACCGCCGCCCTCCCAACCGGCCGGCCCGCCCTACCCGGTCCCGGAAACGTGGGGCGCCGATCCGCCCCTCCACGTCGGAGCCACACACAAAGACGCTCGCCCTCCCCCTCGACTTCAATCCGTAATTACGTGTCGTAAAAAGCAGTCGGACCGCGTTCTTACGAGGAGACCGCTCCTGGAGACGGACGAAAGTGTCGCATATACGGTGTTTTGTGTTTTTGTTGTGTCAACATGAGACAGTTTCAATGGGACACAATCGAAAAATTTGCTGACGCTGGCGCGTGTGCGTTTTTCGGCAAGTTGCACAGAAAAGTGGATGTTTTCCATTTTTAACATTCTTCAAAAAGCCGCGCATCCGAATTCCGGAAGGAGCAAGCGGTTGCTCGCTGGTTCTTTGGCAATTGTACGGTAGAAGATGGCAGATCTATGCTGCGAAAGTGTTCGCACCGACGCACGCGGAGGCCGTTCGCATGGGCGTAGGGCGACTTCTCCTGATTTTGAGGCTTCGCAAGCGATCAAGTGCAACGGCAAAATCATCGCGTTGCTTGCTCATCATTTTGCCTATTTTTTTTAACAATCGACTTTTTACGGCGAAAAAGACGGTCCATAAATAAGCGCACTTGGAGAAATTATAAGAATTAGCAACCAATCCGCTAAAAATTGAGCAGCAAATAAAAAAACGTCACAATACTACTCTAAAAAATGAATGGAGCTTTTTGCGAGACGCGCCGCCGCTTTCTGAAGCAACCGAACTGACCCACGCAAACCGCACACGCGGGAAGGCCACGCGTGTTTGTCTCAATTTCACTATGGAGAACGCCCGTTACTGAAGTCGCGGCAGCTCCCAAGCAAAGAGATACGCGGTCTCACCACCCTTGTTCTTCGCGGTTCGCTTGGCTCTGCGGCCCCAAAGACCGCGCACACGAACGTTCGCACCCTCCCCGAGCCTGGAACCCTCGCTTCGCATGGGCCTCTTCAGAATGTACGCTCGCCCCACCGACAGCTTGTAATCTCTATGAAGAGCTCTACCGGTACGTTATCATAGGGTAGGGAGAAACCTACTGTACAGTGCGTATCTATCACGAAGAGCTGTGACAGGAATACGTGCCATGTGACGTGTGACGGACGCGCACATTGAAGTTGGTCCGCCAAAACCATCGAATTGAACTCCAAAAACGTCAAAATTGCCAAGTGATCGATTGATTGATCGGTTTTTTTGTTCTTCTTGTTGTTATTGTAGTGTAAGCTCAATCTACAGGATAATGGGATCATTGCCAAAATCGGTTGTAGGATGCTAGTACCCAACGTAAAGCATCGTCGTTGCTCAGTTTCGCGAGCGCGAGCCAGCGAGGCGCCGCTTTCCCCATCCGGGGAGCGCGCGCGGTTCTTCTTCTTCGATACGCATCTGGAAAATGGTGGTGGAGGACGTGCAGGCAGCAGCGAGGAGGGTTGGTTTACGCGATGTACTCTTGCACTCCGCTTGGTCCGAGGACGTCGGGGGCTCCGGTGGCCGTCGGCTTGGCGCGCGCGCACGCGATTCACGGTCGGGAACGGGCTTGGGACTTCACGGCGAGGCGAATTGGGAAGCGGGAGGGGGCGGGTGGAGCGCTCTGGTAGCGCTCGCTTCTTCACTCAAACACCCCGTAAGTAGTGGGAGACGTCGTCCCCCTCCACTCCCCACCTCGCCGTCTTCAGTCCGCTCCGATGAAAATCACACGACGCACGCGCACATGACGACGCTTGGAGACCCCCGCGGTCGGTCCAAAGGACGGAGGCGCCGGCCTCGACTCGAGGCCGGGAAAAGGAACTGGCTCCCCCGCTCAGAGCGGGAGGAGGCCGCGCCTTGATGGACTCCTCTCCTGGAGCGGCAGCCGGACCCGATTACAGGTCGAGGTGCTTCCACTCGAGGAGAGCCTCGATCTGCTCCTCCGACAGCTCCAGGTCGGGGATCGCGGCCAGGTCTTTCCGGTCCTCCGCCATCTGCTGCTTGTATCCGATCGTGTCGAACTGTTGCGTCGTATCACAAAACGCTAGTTAGTACGAGTGAGACGTAGGGGGCCTTCGGACGACCAGAACGCACCAGGTTGGCCTGCATGTGCAGCTTCATCAGCAGCATGCGCAGCTCCTTCTCGTCGTCCTTGCTGCAGTAGCCATGCACCCAAAACAGGCACGCGTTAGCGCACTCTGCTCTCCCTCACACATCACAACCCGACAGATAACGTACTGGAAGGTGACTGAGACTGGGAGGCGCACGAACTCCTCGGTGGGCTTGGTGGCCGACGCCATGTGCGCGACGCGCGTGGCGTGGATGAGCTTAGGCGCGAGCACGTTGACCGCGGCGGCCACGGCGAAGCGCTGGAAGGCGACCGACGTGACGGCGCGGCGCAGGACGGGCGAGGCAACGGCGCGCGTGAGGGCGAACATGCTTGGAGTGCTGGGTACTCTACTCGAGCTTGGGGAAGCGCGTGGGAACTTGCGGGGGTTTTGAGGAATGATCTGGCTGGTCGGGGGCGTCACCCAGCGAGACGCGCGCGGCAGGGCAGACGCGCGCGCGCCTCATCGCATTGGATCCGATGGACAGCACCAGTAGGGGAGACAGGGGAGCCAACCTAAACGCTCGGAAGCGACAGGTGATGATCGTCTCTCGTTGGATTGGGCAGCGATGGAGACTGAAGGCATAGATACGGAGCACGCACGCGCGCACGATTGACAGATTGACTTGGTTAGAGAGAAGAGCGAGTGCTCAATGCCGTTGGCAGATAAATCTCTTGGACCAATTTTTAGCTGGCAAACCGCGAGTCGAGCGGGGTGCACGGTGTGTATACTCATCCCAAGTGGTTTGGTGCTTGGGACACGACGCGGCGATCCATACAAACGTCGAGGTTAAAATGCGTGGGGGAGGCAAAACTGGCCAAGCAACGTCAAATCCTCCGTTTTACTTCAGAAAACGTGCGTGGGGCATACTAAAATCAAGTGGGGCGCGCAGTAATTTCGTGTCGCAGTTTGATTTATTCGTTCGTAGGGCATTTTGACAGGCTCGAGACGGCCAACTGCGAGAGCGACACGCACCCCCACAGTACCGTGGTGGTGTGTTATTAGGGCGCGTTTTGCCAAGCAGAAGCGCGTCTTTACGGCGCGAATTACACTCGGCAGGGCGCTCGCAATGCGCTGCGTTTGATTGCGGGCGCGCGTCTTTCGTGGCAGCAGCGGCGGGGATTTAGGACGACGGTCCCACCGTGTGCATTATGTACAGAGCGATACCGTAGGGACTGTAGGGACTGCACCAAGCGCCCTCAGACAAGCGGGCAACTGTGGCAAAGCTGAGTGGGCGGTTGGCCGCCGCCTCTTTGTGCGGCTCGGCAGGTCGGAAGGAAGGGAGAACGCCGAGCGATACGATCGGTCGACGTCGGCGCGTGTCCGTATCAGAACGAGCGTGTCCGATAAGGTCGCGACGTGCTTGCCTTGCTCGACGTTCGGCACGTACTTGGCGCATGATCAGGATCTACAGTACAGTGTACTGTAGAAGGACGCGCATCAAGCTGAGGCTTCGAGTTTGAAGCCAAGATCGCCGCGGTCACGCGCGTGGTGAGAGAGGGCGACGCCGCTGATCCCTCCCGGCCTACGGTGTACTGTATCGTCAGCCATCGAGGGCGAGCGTACTGTGCACTACTGTACCAAGTCCTGCATGGCGTGCACTGAGTGTGGATGTTGGACCCAACATCCTTGGGTACCTGGCGATGGTGTGGGTCGTCCCGGCGTCGCGGGTTAGCCTGAAGGTGATGCCGCGTCTACTGCGCTGTCACGAAAAATGAGACGAGTGCCCGTGTGGCTTGGTGAAAGCGTCTACGCACCGAATCCGATACAAATACTACAGTACGCTGTACAGCCGAGAGATGCAGCAAGTCGGCTAGTTGTCGGTCCATTGCGGACGGGCGAGATCGCCGCGCCTCTGAAAGTCGACGAAGGCTCTCGAATGCAGAGCGTGGATGGGTGCGTCACAATGCGTTCTCACCTTGGGCACCCCCCCCCCCTCTTGGTGCTAAATTTGGCACACACACACTTCCACCCCTCTTCCAGCACCAAAAGCGTGCATCAGACACAACTCGGGAGAACCCGGCGTAGAACTCTACGCCTTCCAGGACAGAGAAGGAGGATGCCCACGAACCGCGCCTTCTACGCGCTCTTCTGGCTCACGCCGGTGGCTCCCGCGCCCGCCATCGACGGCGAGCTCGTCTCTCCGGGTGGCTTCGAGCTCCCACCTGATGCCAGCGACCTGCGCGCCCAGGTCTCCAGCTTTGAAGTCGCCAACTCGCATATCCATCACCACACCAAACGTCTAACACGTCCACCATTGCCTCGCTGTGGTCGTATAGCTTTGCGAGCGGCTGCGATACCCGCCCGGTGCCACGGATGTGCTGGAGACGATCGTCGTGTGCGACCGGTACGCCGCGCTACTCGCCGCTCGCCGCGAGCTTCTGGAGCCCGGCTGCGCCTCGACGCGCTGGCGCAGCGCTTTCTCCTCCGAGGCGGCCGTGAGTCGCCACCAAGTGACCTGCTGCCGGGTGTGATGACGCAGTGTCTAACGCTAAGCGTCCTCTGAATGGCCCAGAAGCTGCCACTCGAGATGGGACTGCCCATGGTGCTCGCCACACGAGCGCTCTTGTCGCTCCGCCTCGTCCGCCAGACGCTCAAGGACCGCTCGCCAGCAGCCATCAACCGAGCGGTGCTGTCGCTCCAGCGAGCCGCCGGCTCGCTTGAACACGCTGCGACCTTGGTGGACCGACCGTCGTCTCCTGGTGATGCCGCACTCCCCGAGCTGTCGCGCGAGGTTCTCCGCGCGCTCTCGGGCTTTTGCTGTGCTCTGGTGCGTTGTGTTTCGTTCTGAGACCACGCCAGCATGACTAAACTCAAAGCTTGCGTTCCTCTCCCTCCACACAGGCGCAACAGCTTGCGATCGTGCGCGCCGTACTGCACTTCGACAAGCCCTACAGCAAGATGGTGCTGCTGACGCTGCACACCGGGTGCGAGGCGGCCTATCGCGAGCTGGAGCTCGCTCTGCAGCGCCAAGTGGGTCCGCTAGCGAGCTTTGCGGCCTTCTTCAGTCAACTCCATGGCGCCCAGGCGTACGAGCTCGCGGCCGAGATTGAGTACATGAACACGGGCATCGGCGAGGGCATCGCATACACTTTGCCGGCGGAGCAGTGCTTTCACGAGCGAGCAGGAAGCTCCGCCAGTCCATTGGGGCTGCCTCCGTTGTCGACCGTGAGTGCTAGCGTCACGGACGACGGTGTGGGCGGCGGAGACAAGTTCGAGTCGATCGCTCGCATCCTACTGACGGCCAAGTGCGAGCGGCTGGCAGTGCGAGCCAGAGACTGGAAGCGCGAGAACGACAGTGCGTGCTTCGCGCTCGTGCCGCCTGCCTCGGAGCTGCTTGCGAGCCCGCTGCCGCGCGTGTTCCTGATCAAGCCGCGCGTCGTGAGCGGCGACCGCGTCAGCGAGCACGAGAGCGATGCTGACGAGGTCCACGACGAGGACGACGACCACGACGACGACTACGACTACGACTGCACTGTTGAGGAGAGCGCGAGCAGCAACGCCACTAGCGACGAGAGATCATTTTCCGAGGGGTTTGAGCCGCGCGTCGGGCCGACGGAGATCGATCTGGACCTCGCACTCGAGCCCAGCTGGCCCCGAAGCACAGACGAGCGCAGTTCCGTGCTGCTGCGTCGATCGACGGAGCCCGGAGAGAGCGCGTTGGTCGCTGGCGAGCTCCGGGCGTCCGGCATTCGCGTCGCACCGCTCCCAGTGATCGACACGCATACGGTGATGCCGGAAGGCCGCACGAGCTTTGTGGCGTCGACGGCCTCGCGCAGAGGCAGCGTCGCCGAGCGGGAGGCACTGGCCGCCGCCCGCGTGCGCCGCGAACTGCTCGACGGCAAGCGCGTCTGGCGGCTCACCAAGCACCGCAAGGTCGGCAGGGAGTCGTTTTGATGGACGTGGGGGGAAGGACTGATGATGATGGACTTTGCGTATTTGTTGTTGTTGCTGCGTGACCAACGGCAGTGGATCAAGGAGACGCTCACGCTGCTAGACTCGGGACTGCTCTTCAAGCGCAAGAAGCACCTGTCGCTCTTCCGCTCGCAGGCGCGAGTGCACTGGGTCAGCGTGCTCGGCATGCAGCTCGAAGCCCAGGGACACGGCAACTCGCGCATCCAGTCGACCCACGTACGTTGGTAACCTCGCTCGCATTGCGGTTCGGACGCTAATAACGCTCTCGGCACTGGCAGGAGCGCAATTCGACGTCCATCCTGCTGGTCACGGGCGCCGCCGCGCCGCTTGGAGAGTCCAAGACGTTCGAGTTCACGACCAACGAGGTGCTCGAGAACGCGGCGCTGTTGGCCGTGCTGGAGCAGGAGATGCAGGCGTTCCGCCAGCAGAAAGGGGCGGGCGGGGGCCGGCGCAAGTCCATTTTGCTCAGGCAAAACACCGTCAGCTACTGACTTGGAGCAAGAGAGTGTAGACAGACTCAACGAAGGAGAGGACGACAGGGTTTTCTGTGCATAACGGCGTCAATGACGGCCGAAATCAATGCATTGAGCAGCGAGCGACGTGGAGTGGGCGGAGTCATCATTGTCGACGGCGCCTCGCTATTTATACCCGCATGGGGTGAGTAAAGCGTCCTGACCTCGACAGCAGCGCAGATGTGATGGCCACTCGAGGCCCCAAACGCCAGTGACGATGACGCGCGCGCTGGTGGACGCGTCGGCGCTGTACCCCAACTTCCAGGCGGAGAAGAAGAAGCAGCCCGCGCGCATCAGCAGCTCGGCGCTGGCGACCAAGAGGGAGAAGAACGGAACAGCGTCAACATCTTCATTGTCCGTCGCCAAGCCGTCTCGGACCCCCGGGTTGTCGGATGTCAGGCCTGTGACGGCATGCGTGTCGCCGACCCAGCCACCGACAACAGGACAGCTTGAGCGATCACTGGAGAAGCAGCCAAGGACGCTCGCGCCCGTCACGGCTCGGCGTGGGTCACTGCGTGCCGGCAGCAGCGCCGTGAGCAGTGCAAATCAGCGAGAAGAAGCGGTGGAGCGTCCGAAAGACGAATCTGAGGCGCCGCAAGAGCGTGGAGACATGCTCGAGCGAGCGGCTGGACGGCCGACTCGTATCCGCGCGGCTCGAGACGTGGCAATTCGCGGAGACCTGGGCTTCCCGCCGAACGCGGACCAGCCGCAGTCGCTGCTGTCCGATGGCTCTGCTGGCTGGGCTTCGATCATCCGACCACGAACCAGTGCCAGCTTCACACCTCCACCTGTGGACCCGACCTCGTTGCCGGACGTCGCGTACGTCTTCTCCTTGTTATGAATGCGTCAGAACTCGAAACTAACAGCGCTTTGGCGCGATGGCGGCAGGCTGAGCGCCCGGCCTCGCTCCCGCTTCGCGCGGCGCGACTCGGCTCGCTGGCCGAAGCCTTCCCATGCGCTCGAGCGCATCGCCACGGCGCCAACCCTCAAGCCATTTAGCCCTCCCGACAGCGGGGGAGGTGGCAGTGACGACGGTGGTAGCGTAGCGCTTGGTGAGAGTCGGGCAGCTGTCGAGCTGTCGTCCGTCCATCGCCGCCCCGCGACAACGAGCGCTGCCGGGTCTGCTGTCGCCTCGGTGGTGATGCCGACCGCCTGGGACGAAAGCGACGTGGCCAACTTCTTCTTGACCGAAGTCGACAAGGTTGCCGCCGACGGGGAGGCAGCGAAACGACGAAGAGAGACCAAGCAGCGTCTAGCAAGTGCCATCGCTGACGCCTTGTACCTGCTCTACGGGCTTCAGCAGCTCGAGCCGGCGGTCGCACGGCTAGCGGACGCGATCGCGCTAGCGGAGCTCTTGCAACAGCAAGCTGATGGCAAATACTACGAAGCGCTGGTCGGCCTGCTGCATCACCACGCGGGCGTGGCGCTCAAGAACCTTGGTCGCGCGAAACCTGCTCTAGCAGCGCAGAAGCGCTGTCTTGAGACGGCCTTGTGTGTCCAAGACCGCCGATTACAAGCGCGCGCGGTCAAGGCGCTGGGTGTGCTCCTGCTCGACGCGCACGATGTGCGATCCGCGCTCGAGCACCAGCAGGAGGCGCTAGCGATCGCGATCGAAGAGAAGGACCGCGAGCTCGAGGCGCGCGTGTACGCCAACCTGGGCAACCTCGCGGCCGCCCAGACGCGCTTCGGCCACGCGATCGCGTGCCACGAGCGAGATCTCGCGCTGTCCCAGTCGCCGGCGCTGAACTTGGCCGTGGGAACTGCCCGCGCGCATCGGAACCTGGCGGTGGTCTTCGGCCGACTGCACAAGCGAGTGCTGCAGCAGAAACACGAAGCGCAGGCGCGGGAGCTCGAGGAAGAAGCCCACGCGTTCGAAGTGGACGTGGAGCAGCACGCGGCCGACGGCGTGGGCAACTTAGCGTGCCAGCTGAGCTCGCGCGACGACGAGATGGTCGAAATGGTGACGTCGGCGCTGATGAACGCGGCGGAGGAACGGCGGCGAGGTCGACACCAAGGGCGGAGACGCAGTAGTTGCAGTGCTGCGACTGATCGGTCCCAATTGGTTGTGGGACTGCGACGGGAGCGATCCGCGACTGGATTTCTCCGTCAAACAGACGGTCACGAGGCCGACAGTGTCGTCGGAGGCGGCAACGACGACTACGGAGTCATCGTTGCAACTTCTGATGCGGAGAGCGGGGTGGAGACGCAGCCGAGGAGGCCGAGCGTGACGCTGCGCATCAATAACTACCCCGTTGGGTGAGAAATCATACCGTGGACATTGAACGATACATCACAACGATCTCACTCCATTGCCGCTTCGTCCTGGTCAAAAAAGCATCACCCTCGATATAACCCAGCCAACACGTATGTACCTCAAGTGCCTTTTAGTTGCCTTTAATCCAGGCCGCAGACGCTCAGGTCGGACTGGAGGCCGCCGTGGATCTCCTTGTGCTTGAGCTGCGTGCGGCGGTGCAGGAAGGCGTCAAACCCGTCCATGGCTTCGAGGTCAGCCTTCGTCAGCGGATTGCCCTCCAGGTTCATCACGTGCACGCCCGAGTCGCGCAGCAGCTCCAGTGCGATGGCCTGCGGTTGCTCCTTGGTCTGCTTGCCCGCCAGTCGGTTTGCGCGTGCGGAGAGCACTTTGAGCTTCCCGCACTTGGCCAGCGCCGCGGGCAGGTCCGCCAGTGCGTTCTCGTCGATGGTCAGCTCCTGCAGCTCGCTGAGCCGCGCGACGCCGTCGGGCAGCGTCGCGATCGCGTTGCCCGCGAGGTCGAGCTCCTGCAGCCGCGACAGCGCCAGCACCGCCGGCGGCACCTGCTGCAGCCGGTTGCCGCGCAGCGACAGCTTGGTCAGGTTTGGCGGCAGCGCGTGCGGCAGCGACGCGATCGCGTTGCCGTCCAGCACCAGCTGCACAATAAACAAAGACGCAAGGGGTGTAAGCGATCCAATAACGAGGTGAGATGATGCCAAGGCAGAAGCACACAAGCCAAGACGCACAGTGGTGAGCGCTGTGAGCGCCGACAGGTCGGGCAGCGAGGTGAGCGCGTTGGACGCGAGCTTGAGCGTGCGCAGCGCCGTGAGCTGGCCCATCGCGGCCGGCAGCTCGTCGATGCGGTTGCGGCTCAGGTCGAGCGAGCGCAGCTGCCGCGCGAGGTCGGCGTCGGCCAGCACCTCGCTCGGCACGGCGCGCAGCTTGCAGTCCGGCAGTGCCAGCAGGCCCGTGCCGCGCGCCGCGCGCAGCTTCTGTTGCTGCACGCCGCGCGTCGTCTTGGGCTTGCTCTTGCGCTGCGCGCGCGCCTCGGACGCCTTGGTCGCCGCCTGGCCCATCGCGTCACTCGGTCTCTGCAGTGGTGGTAAGTCCGTGGTGACGTTCGTCGGACGCAGACTCAGATGTGAAGAACACACTTGTCTGAGTAATTCGGAGTGAACCTGAGTACTTCTGAGTAGAGCGAACTGGATTTTTTTGGCGGGAACGGGTTGCCGCCAAAAAAATGTCGCTTGGCTTGACATGCAAGAGTGATGGTAAATGGGTTACGATGCAATTTGTGTCAGGACCAGGTGCGGATTTCGAGGTATTTACAATTCAAGGCGGGAGAAAATGGAGGGCGACTACTGAAGTTTAGCGCGCTGTGAGCGAGTTCTCTACGTTAGGGAGCGCAGAGTGCAAGGGGACCACACCTCGTGTCAGGCGGGAACAGTCATCGAACACCTGGGAGGGCGGAGACGGGGGGAGGGGGCTCGTGCTTGTCATTTGTCCTCTCCAACGTCATGCAGGGCGCTTTGTGGGGCGATCTGGTCTTATATATCACCAGGACACCACGAGAGAACGACCCAAGCGCAAGATTGGATTGTGGATTGTGGCGGCGGCGGCACCGCGACCAGATAACAGAACGCGCAGTACTGTACTCGAGTGGAGTTGCATGGAGCAGTGCTGGTCACGCCACAACTGACGCGCTGGGCGACGGCAACATCGCGAGTCTCGTGGTGGTACCATACCGGTTGCAGTGGTAGGCTGTTCCCTTCGAAATGGGCTCGTTGCGCTACTCTTCGTATTGCTCTTCCGTAATGGCCGAAATAACCTTCCGCCGTCGCCTCCCCCTACTCCGTTCATTCCAAACAGCAACATCACTCGGACGACAGCAACATGGACGGATCGGCCGGTCTTGTCGCCTCTGTCTTCGTTCCATTTTGATGCACGCGCGCTTGACGAGCGATGCGATGGGATGCGATTGCCCGAGCTAGTGATGGGCGGTGAGCAATCTGCGTATGAGCCGACGACGCCTGGCGCCGACTGCTTCCGCGTCGGATTGCACTGACTGGACAGACAGTCGCCAGTGACTATTATAGCGAGTCTATGCTTCTGACTCGTGTCATCGCTTGGGTTGTGTACTGCGCGAGTCGCCAGTCAATTGGATGAGGCGGCGTCATCTCGGCGCATTCAGTTCGCCGCGCCCTGCCACTAAGGAAGCCGTCGGCGTGTGTCGTCCACAGCCGGCAGTCACACTTCGCGGCGGCAATCGCCCGAGCCGCAAAAAACGCGCGCGAAACTTGCGCTTCTCTCTTTCGTGTTCACTTTGCTCCTCGCGCTTTTGCGCCGCTGCTCATCCCGTGCGTGATGTTTTATTTCTGGACGACGCAGCGGGTCCAAGACTAGACGAACGCACAATGCGGATGTACTGTACGACTGTCAAGTCAGTCGGTCGGTGGGGAAGAAGAGCCCGCAGCTTCAAGGCCAAGCACCCAGTGCAACGGCATACACACCAAGCACATAGCTTCGTAATCGCGCGGCTACATTCGTTATAATACTGAACGGCAACGTGAAGGTTTGCAGGGAGAGCGAACCGCAGAACGGAGTACGCTCAGTGTACAGTATCAGGATACAGTACGGTAGGCAGCCCGTGCGGCGCCTGCAGGAGAACGCCCACTCCAAATGAGGTCTCCGTGCCACAGTCTCCGCGTCTCAAGCGCTCAGTTGGTCGCTTCAGATCGAAGCGGTCGGTAGGTGTAGTGTTCTGCGGTAGGGAAGGAACCCTCTCCGTCGGCGGCGTACAGTGAGCATCGGAATGTTTAGTACGCAATTGGGCAGGTACTTTATAAAGTGTAGGGCAACCAGGTCGAGCGGACTGACTGACCCGGACTGGCGACTTCAACTGCCAAGGTTGGGGTTTGTAATGGCGCGTCGTTGTTTTATTTTGGTGGCCGCCGTCGCAGTTGTTTGCAAAACTGACCAACTGACTTGTGGTTGTCAATCCAAAACACGGTATCTTTTGACATGTGTCGCGCGTGTCACAGCCTTCACCCGCCCACCATCTCGGGCCCCGTAATCATTTTGGCGTGTGTATCCCTCCTTCTGAAGCGATTGGCAGAATTGCACCCTGTTTTGAAATATCAGTGCTACGTGTTTTGCGGTGGGCTGACTGGCGACCCCGTCCCCTACTTCGTCTCTGGTCCGCTCTCTCCCCTCCCCGCACACTCATCCCAGGCGGCGCATCCCTCCGCCTTGACGAGTTCTCACATGATTACAGCGTCAACGCGACAAGAAGCCCATACATTCTTCAAGTGATTCGCCCCCAACCGGACGATCACCGCACCCACTGTATTGGTCCCGGTAGGGTGCACTCGCCAACCAAAGTGTCAACACCCCACGGTCTTGGGCCGCGTCGGTAGAGCGGACCACGCCACAAAGCGGTTCAAGGAGTGATACACCGGGCGCTCTACCGGTAGGCCACGTTACTGCACTGGACGGTCATCCGCCGACCGCACTTCGGCTTTCGTCGGGCAGAGCAGAGCGTGCGTGGCTGCTCCACAGTACTGTACAGTACCGTACTCGTAGACTCTCTTCTCCCCCTACCTGCGCCCTACCTGCGCCCTGCCGCGCCAGTCCAATGCTGCCGACGGACGCTGCCATTGCGGCGTGCGTGTGCGGCCTCCCCGTAGACGTGCGCTCGCCGCGCTTCCTGCTTGAGTGCCACTACTGCGGCCGCTGGTGCCACGGCGACTGCGTCAGCGTGGGCGAGCGCGACGCGCTGCAGATCGCCAAGTTCGCGTGCGCCGACTGCGCCAAGCGCGGCCACGCCACCGAGCGATACCAGTGTGCGTACTTATAACTCTACCCGCGCCCTACTACGGTGTGGCTAACATGATCGTGCGCCCACCTGCAGACTCGGAGAACGCGCCGGCGTTCGACGTGGACGAGCTGAGCTTCGCGCCGCTGCCCATCCAGCGCCGGTCGGCCGAATACGCGACCGCCGGCGGCGCTGCATCGACGTCGACGGCGACGCCGCCCGTGGCGTACCGGAAGAACTCGGAGGCCTTCCGCCGCGTGCTCAAGACGGCCGTCTACGCGCGCTCGGGCGTGCACTCGGTGCTCGCGCAGGTAGGCAGCGTCTCCGTCTCCGTCTCCGCATACCTGGCCGCTCTACTGGTAGAGCGCGCACACTAACGAGCGAGGTTGGATGGCGAACGGCAGGATATGGGCGCCGCGTACTTCAAGCTGCACGCGCTCGACCAGCCAGTGCTCGTGCTCAACACCACCACCAACAGCACCAACAGCAGCAGCAACAGTGTGAACCATACTACGACCTTCCCGGTCATCACGGCCCGCGACGTGACGCAGCTGCTCGAGACACCGACGGGCGTCGCCGTCAGTAGCGTGGACGTCGAGTCGCAGTCGGCCTTCGCACTGTCTCCGCGCGCCTGGGGCGACAAGATGCGTGCCAACTTTGACGACTCGAGCTTTCCCTCGTCCTCCAGCGCTTCGTCCCCGCTCAACGCCGTGTTCCGGGTGCGCGGCACGCCGTTCGCGCACCGCGTGGCGGCGCCCGAGGCCGTCGCCGCCATCGACTGGCGCTCCACGCTGTCGTCGGCCGCTGGGGCGTCTGGCTCGCTCTACCAGATGCACCAGCAGCGGCCAGAGGCGGACGTGGTGGGCTGCTTCCTTGGCGCGAACGCGTTCCTGGACTTCCAGATTGCGCCGGGCGGGCGCAACACGTGGCTCTCGGTCTCGCACGGCGAGCTCTGGGCGTTCCTCATCCCGCCGACGCCCGCACACCTGCGCGCCTTCCAGCAGTGGAAGTGCACGCCCTCCCCAACGTCCTCGTCGCCCTCGAGCGCGTCGCCGCCTCCGTCGCGCGTGTTCCTGGCCGAGCTCGTCGACAAGTGCATCAAGTGCGTCGTGCCCGCCGATGCGTCGCTCGTCGTGCCCGCGGGCTACGCGCTGGCGCTCTTCGCAGCGCAGGGCGACGACTGCAGCTTCTTCTCGGGCCTCTTCTCGGCCACCTCCCCGCTCGACAAGCAGCTGCAGGTCGTGCTCGACCTGGAGCTGCCGTCGCGCCAGCAGCAGCAACAGCAGCAAATGCCGTCCGCCATGGCGTCCATCTGGTCCATCGCCATGGACGCGTCCGACACGAGTAGCCTGGCCGTCAGCTCGCAATTGTGGGCCGCCGTAGCGCACTACTCGCGCCAGCTTGTGACGTCCAAAGCCGTCAGCGACCAGGAGAAGCTCGCGCTGAGGAGGGCGCTGCCGCTGCTGCGTCGATGGAGCGCGTCGCCGTCGGCGTCGCCGCTTCCCGTCGCGGACTGGGCGCCCACATCCATGTCCGAGGCGCACGACGTCATCTCTCGACTGGAGCAGGCGCTCACCATGTCGGCCCCATCGAATCACTTTGGTCACGCGTCGCCGCACTACGGCAACTCGCTGATGCCTCCCGCCAGCAGTGGACTCAGTCCCATGGCCTCTACTCCCACTGCGTCTACGCCGTCGACGTCTGCGTCGATGCCGCTGCCGTCGCTCTCGGCCACGGAGGTCAACTACATCTACTCGGCCGCGGGCGCAGCGGACGACTGGTCCCTCTCCGACACCTCAAACAGCGGCATGATGGGCATGAACATGAGCATGAACATGAACATGGGCGGCATGGAGAGCTTCGCGGGCGCCAACGGGTTCCAGGTGGCCATGCAGTCCATCTGGGGCGAGTACCAGCACCACGAGCAGTACCCGATGGCGTCCGAGCACGCGGTGAACAACCCGCTCGGCCTCTCCGCACACGGCTCGGACGCGTCGCAGTTCTACTACAATGCTGGAGGCTACCACCAGGCGCCGCCCTCGTCATCGTCCATGTCGATCGGCGCGAGCGGGGGCAGCATCTTCACGCCGCTGGGCGGCAGCACGTCGTACCTGTCGCCGTCGCCGATGGGCAACACACCAAGCAGTGCGGGCGGCAACTACTTTAACGACGCGCTGGGGCGCCACGGGTCGGTCTCGAGCTCCGTGTCGGCGACGGCCATGGCGCTGGGCATCGGCGCGCGGCCGGCGCCGGGCTCCGCGGCGGACGCGCTCGTGCGGCACCGCGCGTCGTGCCACCGCTGCGGCAACCTGCGCAAGAAGAACGTGCGGTGCCCTGCGTGCCCGCACATTTTCTGCCAAAAGTGCGCCGAGAAGATGGTCGAGGAGCACGGCAACGCCATCTTCTCGGGCGGCTGCCCCGTGTGCAAGGAGCGCTGCTGCTGCGGCAAGAACCGGTCCGTCTCGTGCACCCACAAGGTGAGTCTCGTGTGCTTGAGTATGCAGCGGTGTTGGGTTGGGGACTCACTTGTCACTTGTTGTTTGTTGCTGGACAGTATCACTGCTACAAAAAGTGCCCGTCGACCAAGCGGCCGGCCGCGTGAGCCTTCATCGTTAGGAGCCGTAGACGCTCACCTCCGCGCCCAAACGCTGCGAGCACTATCCGTCCGTCGTCCAGTTGATCGTATTATCTAATATAAGCACACTCACCTCTCTCCGACGCGCTCTAACCCTCGCTCCTGCATGCATCGCCTCCGACGCGCCCTAACCCTCGCTCCTGCATGCATCGCCTCCGACGCGGTCACTTCTTGCCGCTGGCCGACAGGTGTCGCCGCAGCGCGCCGAGCGAGATGAGCACCGCCTCCTCGGACCGGATGGTGCGGCTGCCCTGCTCGGGACACGTGTTGACCCACAGGTCGAAGAGCGAGTGCGCGTCCTCGCCGCTCGCCGGGATGGTCTCGTCCGCGTTCACGCACTCCTCGATGCCGGCCACGCCACCGAACACGACCAGCACATGACGGAACTTTGGCAGCGAGAAGTCGGCGTCGTCCACCGACACGTTGCCGCGCTCCGACGTGCCGATCTTGAGGTCGTAGCCGCCCGGGAACGGGCAGTCCTCCCACACGTTGCGCAGCGACGGCGCCATGCGCGCCGTGTAGCCCCAGTACACGCCCGTCTGCTCGCGCGGCTCGGCCGATGACACGAGCGTGCCCACCACTGTCGTCCACACAAGCAACACACGCCAGTTCGTTAGCGTCATGAACCCTTCCAACCACACACAAGAGTACACGCCACGCACGCTTCTTCTTGAAGTCCTTGGAGGCCTCGTCGATCTTGACCGTGACGCGCACGCCGGGCGTGAGTCGCTTGTCGACCACGACCTCGCGCTGCAGGCCGACGTGCACGTGCGAGCCCTCCTTGTCCTTGAGCGGGCGGTCCACCACGACGCCCTCGCGGAACGCGCTCCACTCGTGGCCGCGCAGGTGGTGCGGGCAGTCCAGCGGGTTGAGCAGCCCGGCGCAGCTCAGGTCCGAGTGCATGGGGAAGAGCGCGCGGCGCAGGTACTGCGGCGTCTCGAGGTACTGCAGGATGCGCGTCATGAAGACGTGGCAGTCGCGCGCGCGGGCCGCGCTGCTGCCGCTGCTTGTCGCGTTGCTGTTGTTGGCGCCCAGCTGGTCGTCGAACACGACGATCTCGTCCACCTGGAAGATGACGGCCGCGCGCGCCACCTGGCCCGCCACGTACGTTTTGAGCTCCTTGGTCTGCGCGTTGTCGATGATGGAGCCCGGGATCGCCATGCTCACCGTGTAGGCGCGCCCGCGGGCCGCTCGCTCGCTCGCGCGCTCCTCCTTCTCGGCCTGGAGCTTGTCCTCCGCGCGCTTCTGCCGCTCCTCCAGCTTGCGCTTCTTGCGCAGCTCCCGCTTGACGCGCCGCGCCTCCTCCTCCTCCTCTTCGGTGGCTGGCGCTGCTGCTTCTCCATCGTCCGCTGCTGCTGCAGGGGACTGCGGAGCCTCCACCGCCTTGGACGGAGACGCTACCGCCGCCGCCTCGCGCTCGCGCTTGGTCTTCTTGGCCCTGACGCGCGCGGCCGCGGGCGCTGCCGGCCGCAGGTGCAGCGCCTCCAGCTCCTCGTCGCTCGACTCGCTGCTAATCATTTTCCCAACAAGTGACTTGGCCAAAGTATGCGGCAGGTGAGGATCTGCTCGCAGCCAGTGGCCACGCGCGACGAGGCATTCGGACTACCAGGTAGTCCAAAATATAGAGGCTACTGTTCGGATATTGCACGGTACCACATCTAGACGCGCTCTGATTGGCTGGACGCGAAACGACGCGGCCCTCGACAAGTGTAGCCATCTCGTGGGTCGCCATCAGACCGTCACCACACGAGTGGCACTTGTCACCAGCGAGTGGCTCTCGCTGCTGCTGCTTTTCCTTCGCTCTCTACCTGTGCGTTATTAGCCGAGCGTTGTGCTCCAATATCGACATCAGGACCGCGCGCGCGGAAGCGACAGCTATAAATACCCACGTAGAAGGCGCGCTATCTTTGCCGGTCGGAGCGAGAGCGAAAACGGACGAGGCGGCTCCCGGTACATCGCTGGGCGCACTCGGCGCGCTTCCCCCGACTGACCTTCACGCGAGCGCGCTCGATTGCTTCCTCTTCTGTATTCGCTAGCGTCACCTCGACCGTCCCGTCGACCATGCTGAACGGCAACCACCGCGTGTCGCCCGAGGTGACGCTCAAGCACCCGAACCCGGACGCTCAGCTGACGCCCAAGCTCCCGACCAATGTCAACACGAGCAAGAAGAACCTGATGCTGGCGGGCGGCGGCGCCAGCGGCGGCCTTCGGGCTCGGTGGCCCTGGCTGCCGGCGGCCTTGGACCGCGCGTGGCTAACGCCCAAGCAGGTGGCGGTGCGCGAGGTCTGGCGCAAGCGCACGGTCATACTGCTCGACTCGCGATGGTACACGGTGCTCATGCTCGTCGTGACCATCTACGCGCTGTTTGGGGACGACATCCGGCTGAGCCTGTTCAGCATCGAGGCGGACGACGCCTTCTTCTCGCTCGCGACCATCTGCCTCGTGCTCTTCAGCTTCGAGTTCCTCGCGTCCTGCTTCGGCAAGCCCAACTACCTCTTCAGCTTCTACTTCATCCTCGACCTCATCGCGACCTTCTCAGTGCTGCCCGACATTGGCTGGGCCTGGGACCAGATCATCGGGTCCAACACGAGCTCGACGGCCATCAAGGCCAGCAAGGCCACCAAGGTGGGCAGCAAGGCCGGCCGGATCGTGCGCGTCGTGCGCGCGGTGCGGCTCTTCCGAGTTGTCAAGATCCTCAAGTGGAAACACAAAGACGACGACAACATGGGTGTGATCAACGCCCCCGGGGCCGTCGAGGGTCACCAGCCAATGGTCGAGAGCAAGGTCGGCAGCAAGATGGGCGAGGTGACGGTGCAGCGCGTCGTGGTGCTCGTGCTCTTTCTCGTGCTGCTGCTCCCTGTGTTCGACGGCGGCTACGCGACGCACGAGTACCGGTACCAGGACTACGGGCTGCGCATGATCCACGCGGTCGTGTCGTCGGGCCTGGCTGTCGCGCGCACGTCCGTCGAGTACCAGCGCCTGTTCTACGGGTACGTGCGCGACGCCGGCGTGCTCGTGTACTTCCAGCTGACCAATGTGACGCAGAGCGACCTGTACGCGGACCTGGAGGCGCTGCGGTTCCAGCCGGAGGACTCGCCGTGGGAGGTGTATAACCTGACGGCGAACCCGCCCAACGACTGGAGCGCCGAGCAGCTGCTGCCCGACTACGCGTCCGTGTTGGCCAAGTTCCGGACGTCCGAGGTCAACATCGTCAAGACGTACGGGTGCTTCAACGCGTCGATGCAAGTCGTGGACGCGGCCGACGCCACCAGCGCATGCATCAGCGTGGCCATCTTCGACATCGCGAGCGCGACGGCGTCAAGCGCGGCGTACAACATCCTCAAGACGAGCTTCATCATCGCCGTGCTGGTGCTGGCATCCACGGTCTTCATCCGCACGACGCGCACACTGGTGCTCGAGCCCATCGAGCGCATGATGCGCATCGTGCAGAAGCTGGCCGAGAACCCGCTCGCGAGCGTCTCGCAGTCGAGCGCCAACACGGAGCAGCTGCGCAAGAACGCCAAGGAGCAGGGCTTCGAGACGACGGCGCTGCTCGAGCTCACGCTGTCCAAGGTCGGCACGCTCATGCAGGTGGGCTTCGGCGCGGCGGGCGCCGACATCATCGGGAAAAACATGGGCAGCGGCGAGCTGGACCCGATGCTGCCGGGCAAGAAGATCACGGCCATCTACGGCTTCTGCGACATCCGACAGTTCACCGACACGACCGAGTGTCTGCAGGAAGAAGTCATGGTGTACGTCAACAAGCTGGGCGACATCATGCACACGGGCACGCACCACTACTACGGCATGGCCAACAAGAACGTGGGCGACGCCTTTTTGCTCTCGTGGAAGATCTGCGACGGCGAGCTCGTGTGCTTCTCGCGCTTCACGGACGCTCCCACCGAGCCGGACCGCGTGCACATCAACCAGGCCATCACGTGCCCGCCCAACCCGGGCGCCGGCGCGCGTCCGAGGCGCGTCACACCCACCGAGATGGCCGACTCGGCGCTCACGGCCTTCCTTAAGTGCCTCATCAACCTGGACAACGCCACCACGGACGGCCCGCTGACCGAGTACCTGGTCAAGGAGTCGGTGCGGCGGCGCTTCGGGCCGGGCTTCCGCATCAAGATGGGCTTCGGCATGCACGTGGGCTGGGCCGTCGAGGGCGCCATCGGCTCGCGCTTCAAGATCGACGCCACCTACATCTCGCCGCACGTCGAGATGGTCGACCGGCTCGAGGCCGGCTCCAAGATGTTCGGCACACCCATCAACATCTCGCACTGGCTGGCGGCGCTCATGTCCCCCGCGGCGCGCAAGTTCCTGCGCAAGATGGACCGCATCAGCGTGCGCGGCGTCGACACGCCGCTGACCGTCTACACGTTCGACGTGACCGTCATGAAGCGCGGCTTCGGCACGCCCAAGCTCGACCCGGCCTCCGGCGCGCAGATCCCCGTGGACTTTGAGAACGACCCGGAGTACCGCGAGATCCGCGAGGGCCTCGAGCCGGCCTTCCTCGAGTCGGCCGGCAGCGGCGTCGATGCGTACCTGGCGGGCGACTGGCCCAAGGCGCGCCACTACCTGACCCACGCGCTGCAGCTGCGCCCGGCGGACGGGCCCTGCAAGTACCTCATGAACGTGCTCAAGGACGGCAACTTCGAGGCGCCGCTCGACTGGAAGGGCTATCGCTACGTCGCCGGGTACTGAGGCTAGACAGCCCAAATCGACTTATTAACTGATGTATTTATTCAACACACCCTTCTTTCTTCCCCCTGTCATTCATCATCTCTCTAGATAGGGCGCAAGAAGAAGCAGAAGACGAAGAGCAAGTCCAGGGCGAGTGAGACGGCGCGTGATCCTCGCGTGCCGATCGTGCCTGCGTGCGCGCCACCCCGTGAGTTGGTCGCGACAATGGTGGCTGCTGGTGCTAAGAAGGAAGCGGTTGAAGGAGAGGACTTGTGCGCCGCGCGTGTGGACGGCGTGCATTCGGGAGCGTGGAAGCTGTACGAGGATTGGGCTTGCTCGCTTGGGGACATCGACTTATTGGTTCAAGCCGCTTTTGCTTCTCCGCTCCACGTACAGCACACGACCGTGTGCCCTCCCAACGCAAGCGCGTTCGACATCCAGAACGAAGCCAACAGCATCATCAACCACCTGGCGCCTCTTCTCATCGGCCGGCTCCGCTTTAGTCCGCCACGCGAAGGTCGCTGTCGCTGCGTTGCCTCAGGCAATCTCCAATCCATGAGCGAAGTTCCCAGTCATCCATACCCTTCATGCTGGCCATATAGCACGGTGCCTGTCTTCAGATCGTGATTCAAAGGCGCTAGATGCCTACAGGAGAGGCGCTCGAAGGTCCAGGAAATGAAAAGACTAATGCATTGACTTCGTTATGAGCGACGCGATCACACAGACGCAGCAACGACAGGAGTTCCCTCTGTACACGGCACTCCGCTCGCGCAGGTCGCTGCTCCACTCCAATATAAAAAGACCGATAGCCGGAAGGGTGCCATGCAGGCCGCCTTTGTCACTCACTCTACCCGCTGGTGGTGGACCGCGCCTTGTAGTAGTCGGCCGAATCGAACCGCTTGCGCTCGGCGAGTTTCCGCTGCAGGATGATGCTGCGCGCGGCTAGGCGGCTGTCCTGCGACATAGCCGCGGCGCGGTTGCCGCCCGAGTTGCTGCTGCTGCTGCTGGCACTGGCGCTGGCGGCGGCCCAGCCCATGCCGTTGCCCGTGGCCGCGCGCGCGTCCTCCGACAGCTTGATGTGCTTCACCTGGTGGCTGATGGACGGGGACGTGGCGCCCCCAGCGTCGCAGCACTCATGCGATAGGTACGAGGGCGATGTCGTGTCGCGCTGGTGCTCGTGGTGCTTGGTCGGCGACGTCATGACCACGTGGCCGCCTCGGAGCGCGCCGGCCGACCCTCCCTCGTCCTCGTCCCTGGTCTCGTCCGCCGGCTCGTCCTGCCCGCCGCTCTGCTTCTCCATGGCGTAGTCGGCCGAGTCGAACCGCTTGCGCTCCCGTAGCTGCCGGCGGATGAGCACGTGGGCCGCGCACAGCTTGCCGTACTTGGACGCGCCGCTCGGAGCGGGCGCCGCCGCGGCTTCCGAGCCGCCGCCGGTCGCGGCCGGCACGAAGAAGCGCTGCTTGTCCTCGTCCTGCGGCTGCGGGAGCAGGCTGCTATACTGCCCCGGAAGGCGCGTGGGCGACCCGAAGCTGTTGCCGCCGAACTTGCCCCCGCCGCGCACCGACGGACTCATCTGCGCGAGCCGCAGCTCGCCGCTTGAGATGGCGCCCGCGACGCCCACGCGCGCGGCCGACGGCGAGTTAATGCTGCTGGCGTCCGCGTCCGCGTCCTCCTCGTCCATGTCCATGGGGCTGCTGCCCCCATTGCTACCGTGCGTCGTGGTGCCGACTAACAGCGCAGGACTACTGGTAGAGGTGGTAGTGGGAGATGAAGAGGACGGCTGCTGCTGGGCGAGCTGATAGTCGGCCGAGTCGAAGTGCTTCTTCTCGCGCAGCTTCTTCTGCAGTAGGATACTGCGCGCGGACGCGGCGCCGCCGCTCGTGAGGCTCCCGTACCGACCAGGCGCCTCGAATGGCGCCGCCCTGCCCGTAGTAGAACCGCCGGTAGCCATGGCCGGCGACACGTCCGTCATGGGCGTCGGCGCATGGAGTTGCTGGTCCTGTAGGGCCGAGTAGAACGCCGAGACGCCCACCTGCGCCGTGGTCGGGGGCGCGACGGCCTCCGCCCGCCCGACCTCCGCCTGGTCCTCCTGCGCCCCTTCCTTCTGCCGCTTGTTCTTATCCATCGCGTAGTCGGCCGAGTCGAACCGCTTGCGCTCCATCAGCTTGTGCCGGATCAGCATGTTGCGCGCCGACAGCGCGCTGTTGTCCCCGTAGCGCGCGCTGCTCCCCGCAGAAGCAGAAGCAGAAGCAGCGGCAGGGCCGGCGGCTGGCCCCGCGCGCGCGTTGAGCGGCCGCGGCCGCGTCTGCAGGTCCATCGCGTTCATCTGGAAGCGGTTGCTGCCGTGGAAGCTGCCGCGGCCGCCGCTGGCGCCGCCTAAGCGGCCGAAGCGACCGTCACTCATGGCTTGGAACTGCTTGTTGTGCTCTTTAATCCGTCCCCTTCGGGCGCCTTCTCGAACGTTCCCGGGTCGGCGGAGTGGCGGATAGTGGTCGAACAGCGTGCCGCGCTACTACGACTTGGCGCCCTACCTGTTTTGCGAGTGAGTGTTTGGTTGTTAGCTGCGTCTTCAAGTCAGCAAGTGCGAGACTCGGAGGGAAGAGCGGGAGGGCGGGCGCGGTGGCGGGCGATCTCCTATAGTGAAACCAAGATCTAAGCGCTTTTAGAGGAGTGGGCAAAAACGAAAGATTTTAACAGTATTGCGACACAAACAGCACCATGCAGCACTCAACCAACGGCTCCTCCGGATTTCTTTTACGGGATCTTCAGGTAATTTTAGGTGTTTACAGTTGTTAGTGAGAAGATTTTGCAAAGAAGTGGCCACTTTTGGGATTTTTTGATAATAATATTTATAAGCATGTACTTTATTTTAGAACAATATAAGATCATTATATACTTTGTAGCTATATTTTGTAGCATGCATTTAGAGCGTACATTCAAATACACAGGTAGCAGAACTTTAACAAACGGCCGCTGTTGTCGTCTCGCGCCTTCTCCCCGTCCCCCTCCTGTGATCTTCTGCTTTCTTTTTCGAACATTTACCGTGATCTTCCAAAATGTTTTTTTAGCTCACTTTTGGTTACTCTCGAATAGTCCCCGTCGCGTTTTTCGAAGGATCCGCAAGCGTTCCACAACGACCCCCCCCCCCCCCCAATCCACTCCTGAGGATGACGACGACCTCGCACTTACTGTAATGATTGACCGCCTCGCCCTTCTTTCCACGAAAGCGCTCGGACCAGCCTTGTACAACCGTCTCATTTCGGTACCTTACGTTTTGTAAAAACAAATTCGACCGAAACCAAGAGCGGTCCGTCGTCAAGTCCAAAAACATCATAACTCAAAATCAAAATGCGCATATATCCAAGAGTGATGGTCAACCGGCAACTTCAAATGTCGGAGTGGTTGTCTCTGAGCTCCCGGGGACAACGCTTCGGGTCCCTGTCGTTTCTACCCGTCGCTCTCCCCAAAATCAGCACCAAGTCGGATTGCCCTCCGCTTCTCCCCCATCGCGCTCCCACTACCTCGTGCAATGGCCCAGGGCTCGGGCTCGTACTACGAGGACTACATGCGCAGCAGCGCGCTGTTCAAGCACTGCGGGGGCGGCGTCGGCGGCAATGGCAGCGGCTCGGACCCGGCGCCGAACGCGCGCAACGCCAAGAAGCTGCTCACAGACCGCGGCGCGTACATCTCGTTCCTCGAGGTGCAGCTGGAGCGCGTGTCGGCCGCGTGCCTGACGACGCAGACGTTCGAGGCGCGGCTGGCGGCGCTCGAGGGCGCGCAGACCGCCAGCAGCGACAAGCTCGGGTCGCTGTCCAAGGTGCTGCGCCTCAACCAGGAGTTCATCGAGCAGAACAACGCGCAGGTGCGAGAAGAGGCCGCGCGAGCGGCCGACAAGGTCGACGCGTGGCTGGACAAGCTGTCGACCGAGCTCCGGGCACAGGACGCGCGCGCGACGGCGCTCGAGCAGCAGCTGCACAGGTGCGACGAGGTGCTGCAGGCGCTCGTGGACGCGTCGCGCGAGGATCGCGACCGCGCGTCTAGCGACATGGACGAGCTGCGCGCGCTGCTCTTCGCCCACGACGCGCGGTTCGAGGACATGGTGCGGCGGCAGTCCAGTGCCGACAATCAGATCGAGGAGCTGCGAGAGATTGCCACGACCGGACTCCGCAAGGTTGGCGACACTGCAATGAACCAGTCATAAGTGCTGTATCAATGACGATACATTGTATGAATATGGTGTCGTGCCTGTAGGAGCTGGGGCTGATCCGCTCGTCGCTGTCCGAGAAGTCGCTGCAGATGGACCAGACTCTGGGCGGGATGGTGCGCCTTTCATCGCTGAACGTTCCTGGTCTCAGGCGGTTAGTGACTGACTTGTGTGCGCCAACTGTGTAAACGCCAGCGAAGCGACCTGGAGCAGTTGATGGGCGGCGTGCATGACGTGGTGGACGCGAGCGTTGCGCGCGCGTGCGACGGCACCAACCGCCAGCTCTCCGACCTGAGGCAGCAGGCGCGCGACCACGAGCGGGAGCACGAGCGCGAGGCCTCCGAGGTCAAGGGCGTCCTCAAGAAATGTCTCGACACGCAGCACATGCTGAGCGCGACGGTCGTGGCGATCCAGAGCGAGGTCGACAGCGCGCTGCAGGACGGCCGAAGCACCTCGGAGAGCAACGCTGAGGCGGTCGTGGCCGCGGTCGACGAGCTGCGCGAGAACCAGGAGGTGCTGAGGAACGCGCTGCGGATCCTCGAGGCGTGCGCCAAGGACGCGCAGGAGTCGGCGCACACGAGCGTCCAGGCACTGACCACGCGGCTAGAGTCGACCGACGAGGCGATCGAGAAGCTGGCGCACGAGTCACTTGACCGAGTGGACGAAATGGTACGACGGACTCGATGATCGAAGGGAATTGTCGTCAACTGTGTAGTGATTTGTGGTAATGGTGTCTTGAAGCGCCAGAAGGTGGTGGAGGCGCTGGACCAGGTCGAGCGGCAGGTCAAGGCGGACGCCGACAATGTTTCGAACCGTGCGGTACGTTCTTTACGAGGGCGCTTGAAGGAGACAGGCAACTCTCATGACGTGATGTCAAACTGGGTCAGGTCGCGGCTGTGCAATCCGAGCTCGGAGCTCACAGCTCGCAGCTGATGAGCTTTTCCACCGCGTGAGTGTTGCCAGCATCGTACATCGGTGGTGCCCTCTTTGTCAGATCGCGAGTCAGTCGAGACTCTTCCGCGCTAACGGACTCGCTCGTGTGCCGACAGCATGGAGGAACGCATCGGGTCGATTGAGCGCGATCTCGTGTCGCTACAGGTAGGAACAAGCGAGTTCATCCCTACGAGCAGTCTCGGTATCTCGCTAACTCTTTGCTGCCCCTGATGACAGACACGCCTTAGCGTTGCACCCGAACTCAGCGTGAACACCCAGCGTACGCATGCCATCTTTCACCTTACGGTTGGTGCAACTAGTGTCACGTGTTCTTTGACTCGTCACCTGCGACCGCAGAGCCCGCGCCGACTCCGACTGGCTGGAACAGCGTGCTACTGCCGCGGGCACCACGATGGCCGGACGAGCATCCCGAACCTCGCAGTGTAGATGAGAGGTACTACTTGGAGCGCATCCAGGAGTTCGAGCGGCAGCTGCATCAGCGCACGCAAAAGGAAGAGGAGCGGCGACTGATCCTGCAGCAATCCACACAGTCCCGATCCTCCTTGTCGTCAGCAGCTTCTCGTTCGTGCAGCGGGAGCGAACTGTCCGAGCCGAGTCTTGGCCAAGGCAGCAGCAAAAGCAGCAGCGTCCGTAGTGAGATCGCCAGCGCAAGCGGTTCTGGGCGCTCGAGCACGAAGAGCGGTGCAACATCGAGTGCGGCCGCTGGAGTAATACGCAAGGTACAAGTACCACAACACTGGAGATGAGAAGGATTTGTCGCCACACTGATCTGGATGAGTGAGCAGAAGAAGACAAAGAAGACGGAGCTCGAGTCGGAGCGGACTAGGGCGTCAGCGCGCACGTCTAGTCGAACACAGGTCGTCCCGCGTCGGGATTGTGCTCTGAGGTGCTTGAGCTCATGGCTGACTGCGGTACACTTGCTGTCAACTTGAAATTTCAGGCGCCATCGTCGCTGGAGCGCGGCTCCGTCGCACGCGGACGAGGACTGAAGCCGCGGCTCAAATGAATCGATCGTTTAGTGCTGACCAACATGCCATTATGCACTGTAGTCCATATCACGAGCAGACCGCCTTGCCGGCCGCGATCGTTTCCTGCAAATACTTGGCCGCGTCCGCGCCGACCACGATCTTGTACTCCTGCCCGCGTCACGAGTCAACAAGCCCACCGTCAGAGCACGCCGCAGGCTTGACGCCTCATTCTGTCTGCGTACCTCGAGGATGCGCATGATGCGGTCGGCCGATTCGCAACGCTCCTTGACAACAGTCCCCAGCGCGCGCTGCTTCTGACGCGAGAGCGGGCGGCGCGGCGGCGGTTGGATCTCCACGAGCTCTAACGTGTCGTCCACACAGTCAGCAGCGCTTAGATTGAGGTGGTGGTCACACTGTGCGAAGAACGCAACGGCACAAACGCAACTGATGGCTCGACGCGTTTCGTCGGCGATCTCCGTCTGCAGCACGTGGATCAGGTGCTCCACCTTGCACCGCTGGCGCTCAATCGTCGCCGCCTCTCGCGGCACCTCCTCGCCAAGTTCTCGCCCTTCAGTCGATGATCGTCTGGGGCATCAGCGTGACTAATTGTTTAGCTTGCACTCCCTTACAAATGAGAAGCAGGTGACGAGCAAACCTATTGGTACGGTGCCGTCGATGCGCTGTATTCTTGCTCGGCGACGAGCGGTCGAAGTGATACGGCTGGAGGTCGTCGAGCGCGCAATGTCGCTTCCGCGCTAGCGTCGTCTACGAATGCCGTATCCCCAACATGTCAACCGCCGGGACAGCCAACCGTGCTACGCAGCCTCGCGCAACGACGTACCGCGGCGAAGAAGGCTTCTCGGTCCGCGGCCAGCGCCTTCTCCTGCTTGAAGAACTCGGGGTCTTCGGCTCCAACGCCGGGCGGAGGCGGCATGTAGCAGTGCCGGTGCAAATCCCGCGACGGGGACGAGGAACTGCTGGCTGCCCCGCCACGGTGGGGCACGCGACTCGCGGCGCCGAACGTGTCCTCCATGAAGCAGCACGAGTCGCGTCGAATGCTGGTGAGCAGCGTGTGCAGCACCTCCAGCAGTGACGTGGGCGTACGATCGGGCGACCTGAGTGCATCGCTCGCGTCTGGCGGTGGCAGGTGCGGCGTGGAAGCGCTAGACGCCGCAGATCGACTCGGGGTTTGGCTCGGAAGCGGCGGGAGCCGTCGCGTGCTGGTCACGGAGCGGGCTGTCCGCCCCGCGCTCTGTGGGGTCAGAGCGCGAGAGTCGTCGCCAGACGCCGACGCTCCCCAGAACACGCCAAAGCCAGGCTCGGACGCAGCCGTGACCGGGCTCGCCATCAGACAGAGATCTCTCTCACATGTGCTACACATCCACAGCCGAGCTCGGAGCCAATTATACCATGCGGGAACAACTGCTGTTATACTGCCGCATGTGCGCGCTCTATTAATATTTACACGGAGCTGGCTCCTTCCTGCCGGCGCCAGAGCGCGAACATGCTCGTCTTGCCCTCGCGCGCGACCCGCTCGACCACGAGCGCGAGCGAGTCGCACGTCTGCAGGAAGTCGGCGAGCGCCGAGTCGTCTCCGCGGGACTCGTGCGCCAGCAGCGCGAGCGACTCGGCGTGGCTCAGCTCGCGGATGCTGCGCGCGAGGCTGCGCCACGAGTCGGCGCCGTAGATGGGGTTGATGCAGTCCGACACGAGCACGTAGTCGAACTGCACGCGCGGCAGGCCGGCGCTCTGCGCGCTCGACCCCCAGACGAACTCGCGCACGCACAGTCGGCTGCGCTCGCCCTCGTCCGCTGCATTGGCCCGCACGTTGCGTTGCAGCAGCTCGACGGCCTCGTGCTGGTCTGTCAAGACCACGTCGACGCCCAGCGCCGCTGCCACGAGCCCCACGAGCCCACACCCCGCGCCGAGCTCCACCGCCGTCGCGCCGTCCTGGAACGGCTTCAGTTGCAGCCCGCGACGCTGTTGGATGCCTGCAACCGCAGCCGCAACGTCGTGGTGGCTTGCTGTGGTGAAAGAGGAGGGGAAGGGGGAGAAGAGGGCGGCCACCGCCACGAGCCGCTGCGAGAGGAAGCGGCTCGCCGCCCACACGGTGGACGCGGTCCAGGCGTCCGCGAAGATGGGCGCGAGCTCGTCGCTCGCCAGCGACTCGGACAGCGCGAACGCGCGCCCCGCGACCTCGACGTGCCGCTGCAGCGCCATGGAGTGCAATTGAACTGATGGCCGGAGCCGTTGGGATCCCAATTGATTGGCATGGAGTACTGTAGGGCGGAAAAGACCACGTACTGATATAAATTACAGAAGACAGTATGGCGGATTTTACAAAACTGGACCTCGGTTGTCTCTACAATGCGACTGCGCCATAGTTAACACGAATAAGTAGACTACAGCATTGTACAGTGCACTTGTGTGTGCGATCTTCCCTTGCCGACGTTCTGACGAGTTGAGGCGGCCAGCGCCTATGCACCGAGTGTAGTGCCCTACGCCACGGGGCTGTACAGTACGGTAGGGTCGGGAGGGGGTTCCTTGACGTTGGCTGGACTGCCTGGCTTTGGCTCGCGAGCGGGCAATAATCGCGTGGCTGCCGTCGCTCTCCCTCGGGTTTCGCGTCGTCCGCGATCATCGATGCGCGACCGCATGGTCGTCCATCTCGAATGATATCGCTTCATGGACCAGTCGCAGGTTTGCGGGCCGTTGCTTGTACGATGGCAGGCAGGCAGTTGGTGGCCACCGCGGAGGCGGAACGGGGCCACATGGACGTGAGCCTATCGCTGGAAATCCATCAGCGGACGGGAGTTGCTGTACGGGGGTTTGTACGTTGCAATCGCAGCGTGAGTGGATGATCACGGTTCTATGCCCGGGGCTGCACAATTGAATCTCCATACTGAACCCAAGTAGTTACTGTAGAGTTTCAGTGTTCTTTGATGCACTGTATGCTGTTAAACTGAAGACGTGTCCAGTTTGGCAACGTCACATGTCGAATTTCATGGGTAAGAAATCGAAAAATACTGTGCGCAAAATTCGTTCCAGCTTGATTTCGATTTTAACCGCAGCAGTTTCCAGCATCAAGGCCAGGTCAGAAACAGAAGAACACCGTTCACGTGCACGGCGGAAAAATATACCAAAGCAAACGCTGCAGCAACCGATCACCAGCAATTCTCAAACGCAAGTGTTTCAATCCCGCTCATTTTTATTTTTATTTTTTTTGAGATTATTTCGATTAATCCGGACAACCTATCATAAAGGTTCACTGCAATATCAGCAAAACTTACCCCTGCATAAAAAGACTCGACCACAAGTCGCTATACTAAAAACCAATGTACGATTTGTAAAAATGCCGATTTTGATCTCCTACCGGGTTGGGGTTTGTGCATGTGCGAGGAATCCTGGCCCAGGATACAGCCAAGGCATCATTCATCTGGAGCGTGCGCATGTGTTGCATACTGTCGGTAATGTTTCCCCACGGTCTGAATTGCACGTGTTCGTTCTAACATTTAATGTAAAAACGCTGTGCGGATGAGTGTGTCACTGTATACTGTATGCTATGAATCGGAACGACCACTTTCATGCCCTATCTCGAGCAAAGTGTAGTTTACCGGTACCGCAGAGCTCTCGACAGCATCCAATTGGTCCATCCAGCCAGCCAGGCCGATTCAGTAGGGGTTTTGTGGGTCGTTTTATAAAACAAGCGACTCGTTTGTAAAAGAGCGGCCATGACGTCGTCCCAGCTGCCGCGCCCCGGCGTCTGATCTCTCTCCTTTTGGCTCGGTGGGGCGAGGGTAGGGCGGCCAATTTCAACAAAAGCAATTCAGGTCAAATTGTGACCTTTTTTCATGCATTCTAAACCGATACAAAAACCATATACATTTCACAAAAAACAATCAAACAAACAAAAACTTTCGCAAATGCTAGCAGGGGGAGCGCGACGCGCCCTAGCCCTCGCCATGTGGCCGCGCCGCACATCCGCGCAACCGTAGGATGTGGAACCAGACACCCGAGCACGCGAGTTTTACACTTGGGTTCAGGGTAGAGCGCTGTGTCCAGGCGTCGAGTGTGAAGGAAGTGAGGAGGGGGAGGCGAAGTCCCGGGGGAGAGTGTGATTGGCGGATCGAGTCAGAGAACGAGAGAGAGAGAGCGCCTCACGCACGGTACAGTACACACGATACAGTACACATATACTGTACTACACTACCCTGCCCCCCTCCCAGTATAATTAGCGCCAGTGTCGCCGTGCCAGTGGAAGTACCGGTAGGGCGCGCCTCACTCCCTACGGACTGCGTTTTAGGCGCCAACGCGAAGCGCCCACCCAGTCCAGTTCGTTGCGCGTGGAGTCAGTCAGTCGAGTCGGAAGGGCCGGGAGGGTGAGGACGACCGTCTTTCGACAAACCGCGCCGCCGCCCCCTACGCTCGCCCTACCAGCGAACTACCCTCCCTACCCGTTCACCAAGTAGGGCGGACCGCATTCTCGCGCGGAGGGCCGGCCCGGACAGGTAGGGAACGCACGGCTAGGAGCGCTCCGTTCCTCCATCGACAGGGTCCGCGGCTCTACCCTGAACCCAAGTGAGATCCTCCCCCTGACGACGCACATGCCGCTGCCGAGCAGCGAGATGGCCACGTCTCCGCCGGCGGCGCCGCCGCCGCTGCTGCCGTCCTCGTCCGCGCCCTCGGGCGTGTCGGCGCTCTCGGCCGCGGCGTCCGACCTGACGGCCGTGCTGAGCGTTGCCAAGATGAATTTCTCCAAGAAGCGGCGCCAGACGCTGACCACGTCGACGCTGCCGCCCACGTCCGGCGCCCCCGAGCTGGACGATGACCCCGTGCGGCTCGCCCACCCGTCCAGGCGCTCGCACCAGGTAGACGTCAAGGTCCCGGGGGTGCTCGGGCGCGCGGGAAGCGTCGGCGCGAGCTCCTCGGCGTCCCACAGCCGCTCGACCGTGCTCACGATGGCGTCCACGGTCTCTGCGTCGTCGTTCTCGTCGTCCTCGTCGTCGTCCTCGCTCTCCCGGGGCCAGAGCTCTCAGAACCACCTCAGCCACACGTACAGCCACGCGTCGGACGCGTCGGAGGACGAGGGGCGGGCGCTGCCGCCGCTGTCGAGCGACAAGCAGCGCGCGCTGGTCGAGTTCATCGACCGGTCCGTGGACGACGCGTACAACCTGTGCCACGGCTTCGGGCGCGTGCGCTGGGCGCCGTCCAAGACGCGCGAGGGCGTGGCGATCCACCGCGCGCGCGGCGAGGACGACACGATCCTGGACGCGGCCGTGCGCGGCAAGTGCAACGTGAACGCGACCGTGGGCGAGCTCATGGACGTGCTCATCACGGAGAACACGGCCGAGTTCGTCGCGCACGAGAGCGCCGTCAACCCGACCGAGTTCCTGGACGGCCAGGTGCTGCACACGCTCGTGCCGCGCACGCCTGAGGACCGGTTCGTGTGCGTCAAGTGGCACTGCGTGCGCTCGCTGGCGCCGTCGGTGGCCAAGCACCGGGACTACGTGTACGTGGAGGTGGTGGACAAGTTCCGCGACTCGAACGGCCGGCTCGTGGGCTACCGGCTGTCCAAGTCGATCGAGCTCGAGGAGCTACCGCCCACCCGCACGGCGCACCTGTTCGTGCGCGCCAAGACGCTGACGCTGCAGACCTTCGCCGAGATGGAGGAGGGCGGCGGCACGCTCGAGCTCACGACCATGATGATCAACGACCTGGGCGAGCGTCTGCCCGCGTGGCTCGTGCACAAGATCGTCGACACGGCCGCCATGCGCACCGCCTGCCTGCGCGACCACATCAACCAGCGCCGCATCGACTTCCTCGTCTACGCCAACCCCAAGGACATGGTGCCGCTCAGGTAAGAGGCTTCGAATGGCTGACATGTTGAAGCACACCAACTAACACTTGTCTCTTGTGATACTACCACCTACCCCAGCAAGCGCATCTGCTGCGTCGTGTGCACCAAGAGCTTCTCGCTCGTGCGCAAAAAGTACAACTGCGTGGCCTGCGGCGACGTCATCTGCAACCAGTGCAGCGTGCACCAGCTCGTGACGTCGCAGAGCCTCGCGGTCGAGGGCCCGGGCAAGCGCAAGGCGCGCATCTGCGTCAAGTGCAGCAGCGGCATGCAGACGCAGGAGCTGCCGCGGCGCCGCGGGTCGCTGCGCCCGAGCAACGAGTCGTCGTCCTCGGGCCGGCCCAGCAGCCAGCGCAGCAAGCGCTCGGACGAGATGAGCCGCAGCTTCCTCTCGGACACGAGCGGCGGCGCGCCGTCCATGGACTCGCGCCCGTCCTCCTTCCTGGTCGCGAACGGCTATGACGACGCGAGCGCCACCGCGTCCAGCAGCGGCAACGGCAGCTTCTCGGCCTCGAGCGGCAGTGGCAGCCGCAAGCAGGCGCCCAACATATACGCGCTCCGCCAGCAGTCGGCTTCCATGGGGAAGCGCACGAGCGAGCGGTCGTCCAAGGCGTCGACGTCGTCGTCCACCGAAGACATGGCCGCCAGCGGCCTGCATGACGACGAGAACAGCGACGACCAAGACGGAGGAGGGGAGACGACGGAGGTCGAGCAGCGCTTCCCGCAGCTGCTGGGTAACAGCATACTCGCATCGACTCCCGTAGAACTGGACCTGGGCGTCGGCAAGTACAAGGAGACGTACAAGATGCAGGCGCAGACGGCCGAGGTGTTTGAGCTGAGCGACGACGACGACGTCGGCGACTTCACCAACACGGAAGGGAGCGGCTACCAGCATCACAACAGCGCGAACGCCGACGCCGACGCCGACGCGCTGCACCTGACGCCTCTACGCGCCGAAACAGTCGACGTGGACGTGGAGGTCGCGAGCTTCTTGACGAACGAGGAGAACTCGATCGACGACGAAGCCGCCAGCGGCGCCAACAGCGGCGACGTGTCGGACTCGGACTCGGACACGTCCAACTTCCTGACGGTCGACGAGAACTCGCGCATCGTGCGCATGTCGTCGTTCTCTTCGCGGGGGCGCACGCCTCCGCCGCAACTCCCAGCAGACGCGGGTGAGCCGCTGTCCGTCGTCATGGACGGCCTCATTGTCGAAGAGATGGTGCCCGAGAACGCGAGCTCCAGGCCGAGTGATCCGAGGAGGAGTAGCGTCCACCAGGTTCCCGAGAGCATCGCAGTGGAAGGCGAGGATGAGATTCCCGTGGTGATCCGGAAGATCGCCAAGCGCGTGGTCGTGGGCGGCGGCAGACGCAGTCGCGAGCGGAGACCCGTCAACCCCAAGGTGCAGGCGGTTGTCGTCGAGAGCATAGCCGAGTCCGAGTCCAAGCAGCAGCAGCAGGCTAACGAGTCGGCAGATCCGTCGTCGGACGCACCGGCCGCGCCGCCGGCGCCGACGATCCAACTGTCCGACCTACAGGTGCACCTGGACCGCATGAACGAGATCTCGGAGAACCTGCGCAGCCTGCGGTCCGGCATGGCGGCGACCGAGAAGAAGGCGACGACCCAGTCGGCCATGGCCGCGCTTGAGAGCTTCGAGACCAAGGCCAAGGCGGACGCGGCCGCCAAGATCGCCGCGGGCTTTGTGAGCGCGTTCGAGCGCTCGCGGGGACTCAACGACCGGGCGTCGCTGTCGCTGTCGTCCATGGTGTCGACTGGTGGGGGCGCGTCGACGGCGTCGCTGGCGTCGAGCGTGGCGTCGCTGTTGTCGTCGTCCGGCGTGTACCCGCGCACGAGCCTGTTCAACCTGACGCTGGCCATGGGCGACGGCAGCTTCCGCGAGTACCTGGTGGACTCGAGCTTCATGGACGTGTCGGAGAACCCGGACGGCTCGGGCATTGGCTGGATGACGGTACACTCGCGCACGACCGGCAAGGTGTACTATTACAACGAGAGCTGCGGGCTCACCTCGTGGACGCTGCCCGGCCCGGACACGTATAAGGGTGCCGTCTACATGGTGCTGTAAGTTGGTCGGCCGGGTAGTCCGTCCGTCGTCGAGCAGTGTGAGCGTTCCGCGCGGTCGTCGCGGATGGTGAGGGAGCGTCAACGGAGCGGACAGCGGCGCAAGGAGCCGTGTCTGTCGAGTGTCTCGGAGCGGACAGCGGCGCAAGGAGCCGTGTCTGTCGAGTGTCTCGGGTCGGACGGCGCGCGGGAGCTACACACTCAAATATACACATTATTTAGCGAGGGACGCACCCCTGTTGTAGTTGTTGGCGCTCGGTCTCTTTTCCAGTACGGATGTAGTAGAGAGAGGCGAGCAAGGGGGCGGTAGATGATTGATGAACAAGGAACATGCGTCCGTGGGTGTTGATACTATAGGTTCGTTCCGCCACCGCCTTCGCTCTCTCCACTAAACTCACAGCTACGCAGGCGCTCTTCCGGTCGGTTCCTTCGTCGCAATCACTTGTACGGGCAGTCGGCGGACCGGTGCGCGGCGCTGGGCATGCCGCAGTGCGCGCACTCGGTCTCGTCGGCGGCGGACGGCTTCTTGTCCATGATCGAGTGAGTGAGCGACGCGAACCGACTGGTGAAGCTGCCGGCGCCGCCCGTGTTGTTTGCGGTCGGCGGCTTGGCCGTCACGGGCACTGGCGGCGGCAGCGCCGACGAGGCCGTCGACGCCGTGTCTGTTGCTGCGGACCCCTCGTCCTCCTCCGACTCGTCGTCGTCGTCCTCGTCGTCCGTGAACGCTCCGTGGCGGCGCGGCGACCCGGGCCGGAACGTGGCGAAGCGGATCACCTTCTCCTTGCGCGCGAGCTTGCCCAGCAGCTGCGTCACCTCCTGCAGCGACATGAGCGACGCGTTGTGCTCGTTGATACCGATGATGTACATGCCCGGCTGCACTTCTCCGTGCTGCTCGATGGGGCCCTTGGTGCCCGTCGGCAGGTTGGTGAAGCCGTGCACGACGGCGCACTCCTGGATGCCGCTGTCGAGCAGCACGCCCAGCGGCCCGGGCGGCACGCGCACCTCGACGACCTCGTCGATCTCGTTCTCCGACTCCGAGTCGCTGTCGTTGTCGAAGAAGGCCTGGCCCTGCAGCATGGCGTCGTACTGCTGCGGCAGCGCCAACGGGATGTCGGCGAACTGGTACTCGAAGGCCTTGAGCTCCTCGTAGTACGGGTTCACGCCCACGATCTTGTAGTCCGTGCCCGCCCACAGGTGCACCAGTTTGGCCTCGCCGTTGTCCTCGTAGTGCAGCGCGCGCAGGCTGCGAGTGCGGATCGACGTCGATGGCTCGAAGAACACGACGGTCGCGCGGCGGCCCAGGTGCGACACCACACGCCCGTTCAGGCTCTCGGGCTCTTTCATGGGCGCGATGCAGCCCTGCGAGCGCAGCAGCTCCATGATCTGCAGGTGCCCGCGCCAGATCGCCAGGTCCAGCGCCGTGTACCCGTCCTGTTGCATGGGAGAGCAGCAGCATCGTCCGTGTCAGCCAGCGCACCTGGTCCTGTGGTTGTTCTCTCATAGTAGACGTACGTCGGTGAGCGCCAGCACGTCGGCGCCGAACTGGAGCAGCATCATGACGATCTGCGTGTTGCCCACGATGCTGGCGCAGTGCAGCATCGTGAACCCGCCGCTCTAATCGCACCACGAACACGGTTAGAACCGGTGTGTGTGGAGCAAGACAAAGGACGGCAAAGACGGGGGAACGCACCTCAGTGAGCGCGCCGACGTCGGCCTTGCCGATCTTGAGCGTCAGGTAGCGGCGCGTCTTGTCCACGCTGCCCTCGAGGATGGCCTCGCGCAGGTACTGGTTGCTCTTGACCTGCAGCAAGTTCATCGCCGCCCTGTCGTCCTTGCTTCTTCCGCTTCTTCTGGTGTTGAAAACTGCTTTGACTGGGGAAAATCAGGCCAAAAAAGTGAACCCTCGCAATGCGAAGGTGTGCGTACCGTGATCTCTCGACCCAAGAGCATGTGCCTCTCGCACTATAAGAAACCTTTAATTTTATAATAATTCTGGATTTTAGACGGCCAACTTCCAGAGCAAAGAAAATTTAGAACCTCTCGTTCATTGAAATCAAAAATCCAGATCACTTTAGAAATTCGGTAAAGTGAAGTAAGATTTGCTTTAATCAAAGTGCCCGACCATTTCTAGGCAGTGGGGGGCGGTCGCCTGCTGCTGCACCATGCGTCGGTAGATGCCGTCGGACTTGCGCATCAGCTGCTCGTGGCTGCCGAGCTCCACGATCTCGCCGCCCGACGTCACGGCGATCACGTCCGCGTTCCGCACCGTCGACAGCCGGTGCGCCAC